>JAWQFJ010009264.1:27500-37500 GCA_034096865.1 Theodoxus fluviatilis | reverse complement strand
GTAAAACCATTGTATGTGCAGTATGTACATTTCTGAAAGGCAGAGACATTGGATGCATTACTCGCCATGATCTGGCCATACCACTGTGGTGGAGGAGTTCCCTTCGCTAGAAGACCCTAGATATCAGCTCTTGCCCTCAGAGGTAACTACTTCTCCAATTTGCTTCATTGCCTCATGCTGAAAGCAGCCTCTCCATTCTAATAAGACACTAACGTGGGATGCATTTTAATATCGTTTAAATTTATCAACTATACACGTTCAATCGCGTTGCATTGTCAAATATAGATACAATTTTCCAGAAACTAGATTACAAGTATTGAAATGGACACGAGGAAATACAGTCCTTTCGATGCCTTTTCCGTTTTGGGTATTCAATTTTCTATGAAATTGAAGCGTTTTAGAATGCTTAGAAGATCCCTCGTCGTGCGTGTGCATCCTATTTTATCACAAGTGACACAGACACATTTATAAAAGAAAGTATGCAGAATGCTTACGTGATTAAGATTGGTTCGACGAGGAAAACCAATCTGATAATCTTCTGTTTTGTAGTGTGTTGTTTGTTTCATTAATACTATTTGTTTGAAGACGAAAGATGATCTTAACAACTGTGCGCAAGAACAAACATTGTTTTACGACAATAGATTACACTGTAAATATAGATGTATTTAGAATTTACATTTCACGCACACATTCAGCCTACTTATACATTGGATACCATAAAAGAATCGGATGAAGAGCCAAAACTCAACCTGTATATTCTCGTGGTTTTTTCCAAATGTCATGTTCACGCTTCACAATAAAACAACTCTTTCTACAAAGAAAATCAATGTTTCGTGAGGAGTGTAAATTCATAGAACGGCAGCATTCAATACACTACCATCTTTTTAAAGAACATGTCCGACAATGTTTAATCTTCACAAATTTAGAAAAGCTAGATAGCAGATCAATGCTGCAAGAGTTTCGCTCGAAGTGATCAAAACTGGGAAAATTTTAACAATGACAAATATGACATAATACAGCAATGTGCTTTTAACAAAAGTTGATATAACATTCCGCTAAGATGGGATAAAGCGTTGAAAATAGTGTGTGTGTGTGTGTGTGTGTGTGCGCGCGCGCGCGCGCGCGCGTGTGTGTGTGTGTGTGTGTGTTTTGTGTTTGCCCATGCACAAAAAACTAACCATTAACGGCGCAGTAATTACTGGACCTCAGAACAACCGATAAAATATCCGATAACAAGCAATTACATACAATCTACTTATCTCTCGTGGTGAGGTTTAATATGATTAACACACGAGAACGTGAAAGCACAGAAGGCATTTATCAATTTATCAGCCTATTACCGCGATTGCCACTGCAGGGAAGCAAACACAATATTCATCGCCATTCGATTCGACTGGCAGACGCTGTGACCCAGAATAGCTCCCGTGAATCATGATTACTGTGCATTTTAATGATGCAAAGGATTAGGTGAAATAAAAAGTGTTAACAACAATTGAACTACTAATAAATTTCATCATCACTTTGAAGTAGTAATAAAACACCTTTCATTCAGATTTTGCCACAAAACACATTTTCTTATAAAACCATTTTCAAACTGTTTAAATTTTTACCCGAATGATCACAGGGACGATGTGAGAGTGGAGGCAAGTTGGGCGGTCGAGTTTAACTGACCAGGTCCGAGACCAAAGCTGAAAGACTACAGCGTAGAAGGAAGACATTGGATGACGCCATCACTAGAAGGCAAGTAGGAAGGCAGCCAGAAGAATTCCAATGAGGCCTCGTACAGGGGCCATCGCCTCCGCTCCAGCCTCAGTATCCGGCACTGCTAAATGAAACAAAAATCATAAATAAGCTACGTGGTAAAGTTGGGATGCAAGTTGTTTGTTTCATCTTGCCTCACAAACTCACGCCACAGTGTTAGATACACAGAAAGTATGTTTCAGTCTTGTTGTAGGACGAACCTACTGCCTGCAACTTCTATGATTCATTTTATTCTCGGCTATCATACATGTGTATATATATATATATATATATATATATATATATATATATATATATATATATATATACATATATATATACATATATATATATATATAGTGGCGTACATACTAAACTCTTGACTGTCCGTCAAGTTTGCTACTATGTCTTCTTTATACCGTTTTCTGTCAACTCTCATACACTCAAGCTGCATTTTATTCTCTACTAGATGGCTTACCCGTCTCCACCTATTCCCGTGTCCACCTGTTCCCGTGTCCACCTGTTCCCGTGTCCACCTGTTCCCGTGTCCACCTTTTCCCGTGTCCACCTTTTCCCGTCATCCCCCCCTTCGGTCTCACTCCCCCATCCCCCCGGCATCATCCACCCCCCCGGCATCACTGGTCTCACCCCTCCCTGGCCTCACCCTACTCCCCTTGGCCTCACCCCCCCTCTCGGCCACACCCCCCCCCCCCCCTCGGCCTGAGCCCCAACCCCCCTGGCCTCACCCCCCCGGCCTCACCCCCCCGGCCTCACCCCCCCCCCTCGTCCTCAACCCCCCCACCGGCCTCACCCCATCTCCTGGCCCTACCCCCCCCCCCCCGGTATCATACCCCCCGGCATCACCCCCCCCCCCCCACCGGCCTCACCCCACCCCCTGGCCTCAACCCACAGCCTCACCCATCCCCCTCCATCCCCGGCCTCATCACCCCTCCCCCCGGTCTCACCCCCACCGGTCTCACCGCACCCCCCGCCGTGATCACCCCCCGCCCTAAATAACCGTACCGTAATACTTTCCCACCCCCCACCCCCTCACATTCACCAAACATCAACGCATGATGAGATGAGCGAGCTCGGACCAGTAAAACCTCGTGCAGCACGAACCACATGTTGGAGCCAAGCTGCCTCCCTTTACCCTCTCCCGAAGCACATGTTGGAGTCGAGTTGCCACCCTTTGCCGTCAACAGTCCCATGACTAAAAAGTTCCAGATGGAATATCTCTGGAACTGTCAGAGGTATGCCTTCCAAAACGCGACAACTACCCCCATCCAGTCACGAGGGAGCGACATGCCAAATTTTGCGGAGATCCATGCACGGGCAGCCGAACGCATAGAGCGGATGGACAGAGATCCAGATAGACAGAAACCGTTTGGGTTTTATATATATAGATAGAATGTTCCTCCTGTACACTTTTTTCTCTGTCTCCATCCGACTTCCTCGACATAACCGTCGTCGTCCTCATCCTCATCTTTATGATGATGATGATGACGACGACGATGACAACGACGACGATGACGATGATGATGATGATGATGATGATGATGATGATGATGATGATGATGATGATGATGATGATGTTGATGCTGCTGCTGCTGCTGCTGCTGATGATGATGATGCTGATGATGATGTGAGTATGCGCACAATGCTTTGCTTTTCTTCTGCATTTACCTCCCAATAACTTTTTTTTATAACTGTGAGGAGGCCGAAAAAAGGGTATTAAGGGGAGTCAACTCAAACTGTTTTCGCTACCGTCTCTCTTCAGTAAACGTAATGGAACACGCGGACTATGTTTGAATAATCACGGGTAACTTCATTTGTGGTCATTCTTGTGGACATTTGGCAAGTTTACATGATTAACGCGAAGAAAACACCGATTAAAAGATGGGGGTGGGGGTGAGGGTAGGAGGGGGAGGGTTGGGGGTGAGGGTAGGAGGGGGAAGGTTGGTGGTGAGGGTAGGAGCGGGAGAGTTGTGGATGAGGATGAGTGGTGAATATCATGGGAGTTAAAATTGATCGATCTGGCTTCAGTCGTTCTCTATTGAATAGTTTAGAAAGTGCTAAAAAAATTCCAAGGATGCGAATCCTTTAATTCAGTGTGACAGCAGTATTTTTTATCAGACATATTGACCCATTGGGACCGTAGTGTAGTATATTACGGAGCGATGTTGTGGAATTCCTTGGCGTAATAACATCTGGCTCTTGTAGAATCTTTGAAGACACGGGAATAATAGATCCTCACGACAATCAAGGTTCCAATGCAGTCTAGAAGCTGTCGATGTCGTTTGGCTTTGACTGGCGGGAAACTCTAGATTTGCTACAAACTACAGACACTGCAGGCTGCTTTCCATAAAGGTCCGTTATTTTTACTCCAGGGAAGCGTACTGTGGGCTTTGGAGCGGTCGATGGATTTCTTTTTGAATCAAGGGGAAACCAGAGGATCGAATATCTTGCCGGTCGATAATTGTTCTCTCGTCTCCATTTGGATACGGTCCTTGCTGTTTACTTTTCATCGCACCAAGAACTTGTTAACGTTTTCTTATGTGCCCTGTATGTACTAATCCATTCCTCATTACTGCCACTTCCTTGTCTTCAACCCTCGTCAAAAGCTTGTCTTCGATGTCCACAATAGTGGACTTGCATCAAATGTGTACAATGCAAACAGATCCCAAGATATTTCCACCGCCTGTCATCAGCACCACCTATTACCAGTAACACCCCTTCACTCACCCCACCTCCCTCTCTCTTTCTCTTTCTCTCTCTCTCTGTCTTTCTCTCTTTGTCTTTCTCTCTTTGTCTTTCTCTCTCTGTCTTTCTCTCTTTGTCTCTCTCTCTCTGTCTTTCTCTCTCTGTCTTTCTCTCTCAGTTTTTTTCTCTGTCTTTCTCTCTCTCTGTTTTTTCTTTCTCTGTCTTTCTCTCTCTCTGTCTTTCTCTCTCCCTCTCTCTCTCTCTTGCTCTCTCTTTCTCTTTCTATCTCTCTCTCTGTCTTTCTCTCTTTGTCTTTCTCTCTTTGTCTTTCTCTCTCTGTCTTTCTCTCTCTGTCTTTCTCTCTCTGTCTTTCTCTCTCTGTTTTTCTCTCTGTCTTTCTCTCTCTCTGTTTTTTCTCTCTCTGTCTTTCTCTCTCTCTGTCTTTCTCCCTCTCTCTGTTTTTCTCTCTCTCTGTCTTTCTCTTTCTCTCTCTCTTTCTCTCTGTCTGTCTGTCTGTCTGCCTGCCTGCCTGCCTGCCTGTCTGTCTGTCTGCCTGCCTGTCTGTCTCTGTTTTTCCTACCCATGGACATGTTGGGAGGCGTGTCTTTTCTGTGGACGTGGCCAGCCAGGACATCAGCACAGCGTTCCTGCATCATGGCCATTTGATCATGTCTTGTCTTGGTGATCTCCTCGAAGTGTTGTCGCAGATTTGGGCAGCGGTGGAACCCTGCATTGTCAAGGCAACGAATGCCCATTTCAAACTCTCTGAAATGAAGAGAAAGAGGAAGATAAGAAAAGAAGTGAAGGAAGTGTGGGGACATACAATACACGGTTGACTTTATCCCTCCAGGTTTACTGGAGGTCCTACAGACTTTATCCCTCCAGGTTTACTGGAGGTCCTACAGACTTTATCCCTCCAGGTTTACTGGAGGTCCTACAGACTTTATCTGTCTGTGTGTGTGTGTGTGTCTGTCTGTCCCGTCTCCACGGCTTATATCTCAAAAACTACTGGACGGATTTCCTTGAGATTTTGCACACTGACTGGAAGTTAGGTCCGATTCAATATTATCAAATTTTTAGAATCGAGGTTTTAAAAGAAAGTGACTTTTTTACATTTTGGTGTTTCAATGAAAACAATTCAACAGACTCCATTTTGCAAAATCTGTGACGTCATCATTTGACGTCGAATAAACGTGACGTCATTTGCGAGGAGATTTTTGAAGGAGGGTCAATAGAATAGAATAGAATAGAATTCGTGACGTCATTTGCGAGGACAGAGAATGATTTAGATAGATATGTCCTCAGATGTCTTAGGCCGCAAGGCCTTTATCTGATCTTTTGATCAGTACTTATGGCTACTCTCACTCTCTCTCTGTCTCTCTCTCTGTCTCTCTCTCTGTCTCTCTCTCTGTCTCTCTCTCTCTCTCTCTCTCTCCCACCCACCCTCTTACTCTCATTCTCTCTTCCCTTCCTCCCCTTTTCCCAGCTCCCCTCCCCCCCCCCTCTCTCTCTCTCTCTCTCTCTGTCTCTCTCTCTCTGTCTCTCTCTCTGCTTCTGTCTCTCTCTGTCTCTCTCTCTGTCTCTGTCTCTCTCTCTCTGTCTCTCTCTCTCTCTCGTCTCTCTCTCTCTCTCTCTCTCTCTCTCTCTCTCTCTTACCACATTTGAATATTTTGCCTCAAGGGCTGAATGTAAGTAAGAAAGGCAATACAGTAGTCGCCGCTTATAAAACACGCGGTTAATAAAAACAGCCGTTTTTTAAATACAATTGGTAAGGTCCGGATTTACTTCGTTACTGATGGACATGTTCAACAAGCAAACGGTTAATAAAAACGCCGCTTATTAAAAACACTTTTGTTCGGTCCCAATGTGTTTTTAATAAGCGGCGACTACTGTACTGCCTAATTCACTACCCTTGTCTCTAAACTCAGACAATTCCAACTGCCTGTTCCGCTTTGACGTAATCTCATGACGTCATCTACGATCTAAGAGAATCGAAGAGACGACAAAGAAAGCAGTATATATAGCAAAGCGCAACCTAGGATCCTCTGACGAGCGTACCTTATCTAACCGATCAAGATAACGCGGGGATAGGGGATAAATCGAGTGTTAAAAAGATAAATCGCCGTTGTGAATAGGGGCCCAGCGAACTAACTGAATGTCGACACAATCACGCGGCACTGTTGTACATTTGCAGTCAACGTAAGATCTCGTACGACGATTTGATTCAAGGCCTAGTGCTAATTGTTTTGATGGTCTGGTCTCAGTGTCACAAAAATATGATGATTTAATCAATCCCTGACCCGGAAATGTTGGGGACAACGACCATTTCAGCGTAATGACATCGAGTCAAACCGAGTTATCTTTCCTACTTCAGCAAAACGCTTCGATATATGTTGAACCTCTACCAGCAGGCGCCAAAATGCGATACTACGAAAAGAATATTGACGTTGATGGGTTAGATCCGTATGAAATACCAAACAGTTCATGCTATCATCCATTTTTCTACAATTTACAATGCAAAATACGAACCACGAGGGTTTATGACAAGGTCGTTATAAATGCTTCACATACCTACAAGTTTACAATGGCACAGTTGGTAGAGCATTGGGCTCTTGGTCATGCATGACCAGGTTCGATTCTACACTGAAACTTTTTTTCGAGGGATTGTGGGTTCGAACCCACCTGGTTTTTTGTGTTTGTGTGTGTGTGCGTTTTTTCCTCCTCTTTTCTCGGAGGCTGCGGGTTCGAACCCGATCTTCTTTTTTTCTTCTCCAAAACCTGGAGGTTCAGCGCCAGCGGTTTTTATCCCTCCAGGTTTACTGGAGGTCCTACAGACTTTATCCCTCCAGGTTTACTGGAGGTCCTACAGACTTTATCTGTCTGTCTGTGTGTGTGTGTGTGTGTGTGTCTGTCTGTCCCGACTTAACGGCTTATATCTCAAAAACTACTGGACGAATTTCCTTGACATTTTGCACACTAACTGGAAGTTAGGTCCGATTGAATGTATCAAATTTTCAGAATCGAGGTTTGAAGAGAAAGTGGTTTTTTAAGGTCGTACACTCCAGAGCGCCTCCCCAAATACGCGGTTCATGGAATGGCGAAATTGCGTAATGTTTGACGTCATTAATAACGTTACGTCATTTGCAAGTAGAGTTTCGATCCTATATGCCAGGAGAAGAATTTCGAAACACCTGGGGAGGTAGGCAATTTGATGGAATGGCGAAATTCCAACATGTGCGACGTCATCAATAACGTGACGTCATTTGCGAGGACAGTTTATAGGAGAATGAATTTAGATAGATAGATATGTCCTCAGATGTCTTAGGCCGCGAGGCCTTTATCTGATCTTTTGATCAGTACTTATGGCTACTCTCACTTTTTACTACCCTAGTTCTAACGATCTTAAAAGATCGTGCCTATTCTCTATACTTTTCTTCCGGTGGCTTATGAGTGGCAGAGAGTGGTATACGTGGCAACAGCGGGTGGCCAACATCATCACAGTACATGTAGTCTTTGAACATCGTGTCAATTCTGTTTTTGAAGCTGTTTAATGACGAACACTGAATTTGAGAACACTGGTAAAGGAGAAAGAATTATTTTTTACGATGCGGGTCGTTATCCTGGGCATTTTGTACCTAGTCGTTTCGTACCCTTTAGGGTTATGGTTAGAGTTAGAGTTAGGGTTAGGGTTAGAGTTAGGGTTAGGGTTAGAGTTAGGGTTAGGGTTAGGGTAGAAAAGGTACGAATCGACTAAATGAGGTACACAACGACTATGGTACGAAACGTCCTGTATTCGATTTTTTATCCCTCCAGGTTTACTGAAGGCCCTCACAGCTTTATTGGGGGCTTTTTAATGCCAAAACCTGGAGGTTCAGCGCCAGCGGTTTTTATCTGTCTGTCTGTCTGTCTGTCTGTCTGTCCCGTCTCCACGGCCTATATCTCAAAAACTACTGGACGGATTTCCTTGAGATTTTGCACACTGACTGGAAGTTAGGTCCCATTCAATATTATCAAATTTTCAGAATCGAGGTTTGAAAAGAAAGTGACTTTTTTTACATTTTGGTGTTTCATTGAAAACGATTCAACAGACTCCATTTTGCAAAATTTGTGACGTGATCATTTGACGTCGTATAACGTGACGTCATTTGCGAGTAGATTTTTTAGGAGGATGGATCCTATATAGAATCTATGCCAGGAGGAATAATTTCGAGAACATTGGAGAAGGAGAAAGAATGATTTTTTACGATGCAAGTAGTCAATTCATGGAATGGCGACCCACTCCACAGCCACGTCACTTTCTTGCTGTATCTCTCGTGGTAACAGATGCGGGCGCAAAAATGGCTTCCAAATGAACGCAGACTTAACTCGTTGCATTGTATTCCGGACAGCATTTGTGTCTCATTTTTGCCAGACAGTGAGAAGATTTCTCAGACTGTGATAGACAGGGGTATGAATAAATATTACTCATGTTATTTAGACGAAATTAAGATCTATGGGCAAGAGGATTACACGGTGGAGGTGACAGGTCGGTGCTTCAGATCAGTGCGAAAAAATGAAACACCACATCGATAATTTATATCCATCTTGACGCTGTTAAGCAGAAGATCAACTATCCTCATTGCTCGTGCAAGGCTGGGTCTTGTCTCGTCTCGGGGGAAGCGGAAAAAAGATTTTCCACGACAGCCGTATCTGGCATTTGAACACGATATTGCAGCGCAGTTTTCTCCGTGCCGTCGTCGCTTCATTTTCAGCTATGAGTGAATGAAAGCGTCGATTCTAATTCCAGGTAGAAACACCACAGTGTTCAGAGTTATGCGAGGAAAAGCTTTCTAACCTATTGACACCAGTCGCTTTTTCTAATGGGAGATCCAAAATGCCATCGCAGCTATCATTATTATAATTATAATATAGGCCTGTATGCTAGCTGCTCGATCATCTGCTGCTCAGAGCGCAGATCATAAATATGCGTCCGGTGTTTATTTCTTTATTAAGACCAGCTTGTTAGAGACGTGCTTTTCCATGGAGAAAATTGTGTTTAGATCTTTTAGGAGAGATATAGTTTACTGACACCTTGAACCTTTTCCCAGCTTTAAGTGTGGGAATTTTCATGTTATATTTTTAGTGTTTACACTCCCTTCTCCACGCACTCGGCTAATTAGTGTTCATGTTTACAAACTACGGAACAAACGGTTTCTCACAGACATATCGCTTTCAAGAAATACTATAAAAACCCTTGCACGCACTTGCATTCTGCTATTCATACACTAAACTTTATTCCTCACGCACGTGGCATAGATACAACACTCACTATACATACGTGTATCTTGCACAAGCGCTCCGGGAGAGACACGCGAAAACTGGGAGGTCACTCTGTCGGAAATCTCGCTAAAATCAGCTTTCTATTGTCTTTATAGTAAAACAAAGAGCCGGATTTTATTCAATTAAAATTCATAACTTTTAAACAAATTGACCCACAGTGTTCATACTTATACCATTGGAATGATCTTTTTATGCTCTTTTCAATGAACTACATTTCATTCGTGTCATTTACCTTTCG
>JAWQFJ010009264.1:12500-22500 GCA_034096865.1 Theodoxus fluviatilis | reverse complement strand
AGTTTTGAAGAGAATGGATCCTATATAGAATCCATGCGAGGAGAATAATTTCGAGAACATTGGTGAAGGAGAAAGAAGGATTTTTTTACAATGCGGGTTGTTTCGTATCCTGGACGTTTTGTACCTAGTCGTTTCGCACCCTAACCCTAACCCTAGTAGAGTTTGCGTTAGGGTTAGGGTTAGAGTTAGGGTTAGGGTTAGGGTTAGGGTTAGAGTTAGGGTTAGGGTTAGGGTTAGGGTTAGGGTTAGAGTTAGGGTTAGGGTTAGGGTAGAAAAGGTACGAATCGACTAAATGAGGTACACAACGACTATGGTACAAAACGTCCTGTATTGGATTTGTTATCCCTCCAGGTTTACTGAAGGCCCTCACAGCTTTATTGGGGGGGTTTTAATGCCAAAACCTGGAGGTTCAGCGCCAGCGGTTTTTATTATTTGATGTTTTGCTCGCACGGAGCCTCAGCAAACTTTCAAGTTTTCCAAATATAAGTTTACGTCACTATTTATGAAAGCCATTAGAATTGAGGCGCCACAGGAGTAATAATGAATTGTCATTTTTCTTTTGTTGCTGACGTTCTTTGCAAACAATTGATGTGTATGTTGAAGAATTTCTCTTTTTAAAAGTGAATAAATACTATTATTTCAGTAGGAACTGCCCATCTTTACAAAAACAAAGAACAATCAATAGTATGTAAACACAAAATGCTGCTTACGAAAGCGGACAGTTTTATCAGCGAAGGGATGGTAGGCTGAATGAAACATGTAAGACCTTTTTTAAACTGTATCCAGCAATACCATTCTCGGTAGGAAATTTTTGGGAAAAGTACCTACATGAAATACATTCATTTGTAAAAAAAGAATATGTATTATTGTCCCTATCATGAATTGCTTTCATCATATACCAACACTTAGAGACATCACAACCAATCAGTGCCGAATTTATCAAAATATTCCAAGATGCCTCTTGAGTTTTTGTGTCACACGATAGAAGAGATGTTTTACCGAGTTTTTGTGCAGTTTCATCTTGAACCTTTCGAAGTAGTACCAGCGTTTGCCTCAGTCTTGTCCTCCTCACACATCTTGGCGTACTTGTCCTCAGCTTCCTGGCCGAAGCAGTCGAACTTTTTGTCAGGCTTGAAGAGGACACAGGTAGGGACTTTGGCTGCCTGTGTGGAACCACTGGCGAAGTTCTGGCTGTAGACACTTGTAGGGTTTTTCATGTAATCCGACCTGTAGGAGTAGGCGTAGCCAGAGTAGGTGGTCCCAAAGTCTAAGGCCACCACGAGGAGAGGTTCACTGGCCATTGTGTCAGCAACATTCACTGGAACATAGACATATGAAGTACAATACCGTTAGATGTATTCCGTGTGATGATAACTTATATTCTGCAAGGTCTCTCAAAATCATATATTTTCCTTTGAACTGAGCGGAGCAGAATTTTCACACAAATGCATGCAGGGTATAATTTTTGCTCTAACCATGGCTTACCATATCTACTTCTCATCAGTTTGTCCATCCATCCATTGATTCATATATGTACCTGTCCGATAGTCTACCGACGCGTGTGTGTGTGTGTGTATGTGTATGTGTGTGCGTGCGTGCGCGTTTGCGTGAATGCATGTGTGCGTGCGTGTATGGGTGAGTGTGGTTTTTTTATGTGTGCGCGCGCGCGTGGAGGCGTGTGTGTGTTTGTGTGTGTATGTGTGCGTTCGTGCTTGCGTCTATGTGTGTATGTGTTTGTGTGTGTGTTTGCGTGTTACTATGTATATATACATATATATGCGTGCGCGCGCGTGTGAATGTGTGTGTGTGTGTGTGTGTGTGTGTTTATGTGTGTGTTTGCGTCCGTGTGGATGTGTTTGTGTCTGCGTGTGTGTGTGTAAATGTCCGTGTGTGTATATATGGGTGTATGCGTGCTCGCGTGCGCGCGCGCGTGTTAATGTGTGTGTGTGTGTGTGTGTGTGTGTGTGTGTGTGTGTGTGTGTGTGTTAGCGCCCACCTGCCTATCTGTCTTTTGCCAACCTGTCTGTGTGTCAGTCTATTCATCATTTTTTTCTGTCGATGAGACTGTCCAAGTAGTATCTTTTCTACTCTTCTAAACTAGAGGAGAAATACACTCACAGACGATGAGGACGACAGCTGGGGAAGCTCCGAGACAAACAAGGCGGAGAGACTGGACGTGAAAGTGTAAAGGACACCGCTGTCAATCTGAAGGCGGTCGACCTGTGTTCTCCAGATAAAGAAACTTGCGTACGACCTCACAACTGTTTTGATACCACCGTCCTCAAAGAGCCTAAGGGCGATATCTCCTTCAGACGCACGTGTCTGAAAACATTGCACTGGGCTTAGAAGCCGCGAGAAGTGGAAAAAAAACTCGAGCAGAGTCGAGATAAAAGCGACAGCAACACGTGATATGACAGCGAGAAACCCTACCCATCCGCTGATATGACCAACTCCATCGATGTGCTGACGACAGCTAGGACAAGTAATGACATGAACATGTTTGCTACAAAAGATATGCTGCAGCCGCTAAACGGGTAGTAAGTGGCGTGTACTGCCCTGCTGGAATCTTCCAGAAATCGTGCGAGTTGTGTGGTTTCAGGAGAGACGAGAGCTCACAAGTGCCATTCAGCGACGTGGGTACGCAAGTCGCCACGGCAGGCGTGTTGACAATGTATGAAGAGAGCGTCGCTACAGAAAACTTCGAAGCTTATTAGAATCCAAGCATCTCCACAGACGAAGACATATCATGGAGTGTTTGAAGGCAAATGTGAACATTTAGCATTTAGTTCATATTGTTGATATTTCTCATTTTCCCGAGCCATATGCGGTGTACTATTCTGCACTATTTCTATACTGGGATCATAGAATCACATCATTGACCACTACCTCAGCTCACCCAGCAGTAAAAACGAGTGCTCATAATGGCAGAGGGGATAGACTGCAGTAGCACTAAATCCTTCATGTGACCATGATCTACCAATGGATTGGATTACTCCAAGGAGAAAGAGATGGTACTCCCATCCAACTGGCCATGCGCACTGTCTGTATGACCTGCTGTCCAGTGCATGCTTGCAGCACACCGACCAGCTGAGCCATCGAACAGAGGGTCAAGTGCCCTGTGAATTGCGACCGCGTGGATGAGGAACTCAATGCAAAACCACTTCTTTCCTCTCATTCACCAGAGTTGTTCAGCGTCTGCTTTATGTAGGCACATCGTTCAAATCTGAATGTACGGGTCACTTCCATCGCCTACACAATGATAGTTGCAAGACACAAGCTTCGCAACCAAATGCATTCCAAAACAAGCATAAGAAAGGAGAACTGGCTACTAAATTCAAGAGCACAACACCAACCACTAGGCTTTCTGTTGTTGAAAATTTTGTCTGCAATGATTGCACAATTCTATGTTTTCTCGTGACTTTTTCATCACGTCTTTAAGTTCTTGTCAGTGTGATTTTAAGTCATTTAGGCAAGTAGTGAAAACCTGGATGCTTAAGTGTGACTAAAGACTTAGTCATGTTGCGAGCACATATCAGTATTATATCACGGCGTCTTCCAAAATCAAGTTGCGGGAAATGCAACGAAAGTACGCGAGAACGGAACATGGAAAAGGAAGAAAGGAGAAGACAGCAAGGGATAGTAAATATAAATACATGGACAAGGAAAAAGAAGAAAAAGAACGAGGACGACCACGAAGACGAAAACTACGAATAGGAGGAGGAGGAGGAGGAGGAGAAAAAAGAGGAGGAGAAAGAGCAGCAAGAAGACGAAAAGGATGGGGAGGAGAAGAAAGAAGTAGACAATACTTGTAAGACAATACTCACCAGAAAGCTGCCTGTTGATTGGCTGCTTTCAGAGGACCAAGGAAAGAGAATCCCAGTGACGTGGAAAGAAAACTGAAGAAGACAGGACGCCTCCGCCAAAGCACCTGAAAAGCTGACTGACCTCGATAGAGGCTGTCTCACCTGACAACTTTGCACTGATAAAGACTGTGGCCTCACTAACTGCAGAAGCTGGAAGTGCGGTCGCTTGTTTGGCAGGGAAGACGAGCACTAGTTTGCTGACACCGGGTGTTCAAGCAATGTGCAGTGCAGAAACTGCTGTTTCATGTAATTATGGTTGATGTGCGATGGAGGATTACTTGACTGGGTTTAACCTCTAAATTGCGCTCCCTTCAGACATTTCGTACATACTAGGGGGAAACGCTAGAAAGCAACGACCACTTGGAAAACAATATAGTAAAAGTACATTACAGCCACAAGTACACTCGCTTCGTAACGATTTTGAAACCGGGTTTGTTTGCCTTTCATCTGTCTCATCTGTCTCACATCTCTCTCTCTCTCTCTCTCTCTCTCTCTCTCTCTGAGTGTATGTCTGTGTGTCTGTGTGTCCATCCGTCCGTCTGTCTGTCTGTCTGTCTGTCTGTCTGTCTGTCTGTCTGTCTGTCTGTCTGTCTGTCTGTCTGTCTGTCTGTCTGTCTGTCTGTCTGTCTGTCTGTCTGTCTGTCTGTCTCTCTGTCTGTCTCTCTGTCTTTCTGTCTGTCTCTCTATCTGTCTCTGTCTCTGTCTGTCTCTCTGTCTGTCTCTCTTTTTGTCTGTCTGTCTCTCTGTTTGTCTCTCTGTCTCTCTTTCTGTCTTCACTGTGAACGACAAATTATTACTCTCAGAGTGCCAGAAGATCTAATCGTTTAAACTCTTAGGTGTGAAGATTCCTCTACTTCTTTGAAGTAGCGAGAAATGGACAAAATAATTGAATTGGGAAGAGGCAAATTTTGCAGTAACCTCGGAGATTTACAGCATGACCGCCAGCCCTTCCTTGAGCGCTGTGCTAACTGGATATGGCACCCGTTGTGAGTAAAGCCGATCTGGACCCACGTGATCTTAAGTGCAGGGACTGTTGCAAACAAAGAGGTCTCGGCTGACTGGAATGATAACTAGGCGTCACCGCCCGCACCACTGAGTTACATGATGAACGTTGTAGTATCAGGTAGCCATATGGCCGAGCTCGGCCAAATTCGCTCCTTCTAAGCACACTATTATTTGAATAACGCAGCAGTTTTTCCACAGTTTTTATGTATTTTGCACGTGGCTTTGAGAAAGTGGTGTTGTTCCCAGGTTGCAGTTTCTCAGTATCTGTATTAGCGATCTTAAAGTGAACGTTTCGCTTGTGAGCCGAAGGAAATAATGGCAGACTAGAATTGCTGACTTGCAGCCTCCAGGCGCAATAGGTCTTTCTGACCAGCCAATCAGGGACGCAGGATCGGCCACAGCGACCACAGCGTACATCGGACTTCAAAGTACACGATCACTGATGCTGAATTCAAACTCGGGACACTTGTCCCTAGTCCCAAGATTCCTTGCGGCAAGCCTCAACTTGGGTGACGTAGACGTAAGCAGCGCCCAGTGAGAACGCCGCTTTAGTTCGACCATCTCATCTGTGACGTCACGAAACCCGCAGACAGCTGACGAAATGAATGGACACTAGAGGTACGCTGCATGCTGCACAGGCGGGCGCCGCAAGCAGTGAGCACTGCTGTGGGGTCTCGAAACCAGCAGACGGCTGACGAAGTGAATGGACACTAGAGGTACGCTGCATGCTGCACAGGCGGGCGCCGCAAGCAGTGAGCACTGCTGTGACGTCACGAAACCCGTAGATAGCTGACGAAGTGAAATGACACTAGAGGTACGCTGCACGCTGCACAGCCGGGCGCCGCAAGCAGTGAGCACTGCTGTGGGGTCTCGAAACCAGCAGACGGCTGACGAAGTGAATGGACACTAGAGGTACGCTGCATGCTGCACAGGCGGGCGCCGCAAGCAGTGAGCACTGCTGTGACGTCACGAAACCCGTAGATAGCTGACGAAGTGAATGGACACTAGAGGTACGCTGCACGCTGCTCAGCCGGGCGCCGCAAGCAGTGAGCACTGCTGTGGGGTCTCGAAACCAGCAGACGGCTGACGAAGTGAATGGACACTAGAGGTACGCTGCACGCTGCTCAGACGGGCGCCGCAAGCAGTGAGCACTGCTGTGGGGTCTCGAAAGAGAGCAGGTTGTGTGGCGTCAGGACATCTGCAAACTCTACGTTATGCCATCTCGGGAATCACCGAACTTCGCATGAAAAACAAATGAAATTCTTAATTGGGAAAAACAGTATTATGAAGGAGACTTACGAGGACTGAAAAACAAACCCAAATTGAACGGGAATGCTATTATTACATACGATTTGAACCAAGAAGGTTGTTGTATTTGAAAAAAGAGAAAATGCAGTTAATCTATTAAGCGATCATTATTACTATGTATATCAGATTATTTAGAACAACCTTGCTTGTACAACTCCGGATGAGTTATATGTCTCCCTGATGTAATCTGGCTTCATGACAAAGTTAGTTCCTCGACACACAAAAATTGAGGTTACAGATCAGTGTAAAAATTTCGTCTTTGTGTCCAGAACTAAACCTTGAATTGTTACTGGGCTTGTTTGTGTTGAGGTCAAAGGTGTAAACAGCCCGTGCATTAAAAAACATCACAGTGTGTCCTAACTTCAACAGTATTTATAAGACTAATTGTGGCAAAAAGACAATGGTAATCTAAATGTGACACGGCCCTGGGGAGACTAGTGAAGAGATTTCCATCAATCGTTCGTAGTCCTTGCCACCCAAACAACAGTCAGCATCTCTCAACCCCTGTCGCCTTGACACATTGAATGCAAAAGCACTTGTGACAAGACACTATGTATCTGGGTTAGTTGTAGCTTTATCAAGGGCTGAATCTAGGTGAAGAGAGCGAGCAAAAACAGTCGATAAGACACGCCTCGCTGTCGATTCAGGACTGGTGTTTGCGATGCTCTATTCTGCACGGATTCTAGACTGGAATTTTAGAGTTGTATCTTTGACCACTGTCTCTGCTCATCCCGGAGGAAAACAGTGTTTGTGATGGCAGAGGGGATGGAATGCAGTAAGACCAGATTCTACGTGTGGTCATGAGCCAGCATAAGTTGGAACACTCCATAGGGAGCGGAATGGTGTTTGTATACGACTGCATTGGCATGGGGGAGGGGGAGGTGGGTGGGGGTAGGGGAAGGGGAGTAGAACAGATGCAGGTAGACGCGGATGAAGAAGGAGGACATGGGCGACGACAACGACGACTACGACGAGGATGGGGACGACGACGAGGAGTTGGAATTTAAAACAAAAAACAGGATAATAATGCAACACTCAAGGAAAAGCTGCCTGCTGATTGTCTGCTGCCGGAAGACCAGGGACCAATGGTGCGAAAGGACATGGAAAGAAGACGCTGGAAGAAAGGACAATACTAGATATGCTGACCGACCTCGATGGAAGATGCCTTGCCTGAGACACCCTTGCCCTGATAAAGACTGATGACGCTACTATCTGGAGCAGTTGCCCATCGCTTGTTTGCCAAGGGGAGCAAGTGCTTGTTCGCTGACACCGGTGCGAGCAAGAGATAGGGCAGTGTGCAGAAAGCGCTCCTTCATATAGATATGGTCGATGTGAGGTGGAATTATATTCATGGTTTTTATCATAGATCGTCCTATTGTACAACACTTTTTTACTTACAAGGGAGGAATAGTTAAAGACCAATGCACATTCAATATATAGCTACACTAGATGGTTTACCCGTCTCCACCTTTTCCCGTCTCCACCTTTTCCCATCTCCACCTTTTCCCTTCTCCACCTTTTCCCGTCTCCACCTTTTCCCATCTCCACCTTTTCCCTTCTCCACCTTTTCCTGTCTCTACCTTTTCCCTTTTCCAGCTTTTCCCGTCTCCACCTTTTCCCGTCTCCACCTTTTCCCGTCTCCACCTTTTCCCGTCTCCACATTTTCCCGTTTCCACCTTTTCCATTTCCCTCATCCCCTAAATAACCGTACAGTAGATACTTTCCCCCAACCCCCCCCAACCCCCCCCCCCCCCCTGGCCTCCCCCTCCCCCGGCCTCACTCCCCCCGGTCTCAACCCCCCGGTCTCAGCCCCCCCCCGGTCTCACCCCCCACTGGCATCACCCCCCCAGGCCTCACCCCACCTCCCGGTCTCACCCCCCCCCCAGTTTAATCCCCCCCGGCATCCCCCCCCGCCTTTCCCCCCCTGGCCTCCCCCCCCCGGCATCACCCCACCTCCTGGCCTCACTCCCCCGGCCTCACCCCCCCCCCTCCGGCCTCACCCCCCCCCCGGCCTCACCCCCCCGCCTCACCCCCCCCTGTCTCACCGCACCCCCCGGCATCACCACCCCCCCCCCCAAATAACCGTACCGTACATACTTTCCCACCCCCCACCCCCTGTGGGTTTCGGGGAAAAATCGAGGCGAATAACTAGGGACACCGTGGCATATGCGGCTAAAGACAGCTATCCACTCCCAGAGTCACCGCTTCTGATTGGCCACTTCGTGTCACGTGACTGTGATAGTTTTGTCTGCTCTAGTACTTCCAGCGGCGACACGCGGGTATTCTGTCAATCCGTGCCTTCAACTTAATATTATTTATTATGTTCTACTGTATGCATTTTGTTGTTTAGACTGCAAGTGTAACTTTTCGAACTTGCGTTCCACTCAACACATTTTTAACCTGGTGGACATGTTACATACATGTATGTACTCGATTAATTGACTCGATTAAATTGAACTGATGTTTTTGATATAAATTTGTATTATTCCTGAAAAATTATGAATAAATAAATTTGGCTGAAACTTTTACTGAGATTCTGGTTTACCTTGTTGCATTTTATTGATTCTATGTATCTTCTCTATTTTCTCAACTGGCCACAATTCAGGACAATTCAGGTATAACAAAATCCACATTAAATTCAAATAAACACTAAGACTGTAAGAAAACTAGATATCATGACCTAAATATATAAATTTACAATGTAAACACTGACACGACTGTTACAACATACAACACAAATAACATTGTAAATACGCAAACAGAGCCTGCACAGTGTCAAAAACAAAAATTTTCATCATACGCCCGTGTTGATTAGACGACAGAAAACATCAAATTTCATTCATTCGCGCATTAGTCCTAGCAGCGTTCAGCGGACGAAGTAAACATCAAACAACGGCGACCATAACGTAAGCAAAGATCCTATATACACTAAGATGACTCACTCCGATACTTTGAGCGAGGTTTCTTTCAGAGTTACCTCCCCCTATGCGAATGCTACTTCTAAGCGCTGTGTTGACAACATTGCATGTGTGTGTGCGTGTGGTGTGCGAAAGGAATAAAGTTTGGTGTGAATTATAATGTACAAGGTATGTATAGGTATCCTGGATGTTTGTTAAAACCATACAGGTTTATTTTATTACTCTTTTTCGTTCAGACGGTAAATATTTGTATATGTAGCAGGGCAGTCTCTCTCTCTCTCTCTCTCTCTCTCTCTCTCTGTCTGTCTCTCTCTCTCTCTCTCTCCCTCTCTCTCTCTGTCTCTCTCTCTCTGTCTGTCTCTCTCTCTCTCTGTCTCTCTCTCTGTCTGTCTCTCTCTCTCTCTCTCCCTCTCTCTCCCTCTCTCTCTCTCTCTGTCTGTCTCTCTCTCTCTCTCTCAGGGGAGAGTGGCGATGCATGCGATGGGAGATCGACAACGATGATCCCGTCTTAGGAACACCACATGTGTGATGTGACATGAAAAAGGCGAGTCAGGTTTGACGATGTTAAGCCCAGCATCCCTTGGATAACCTCTCTCTCTCTCTCTCTCTCTCTCTCTCTCTCTCTCTCTCTCTCTCTCTCTCTCTCTCTCGATCCCTCTCTCCCTCGTTCCCTCATTCCTCCCTTATCTGTAAACCACTGTCTTCCTGTCTGGACCTGACCCTAACTTATGTCTTTCAGCATCGTTTGCTTTCTCACACGCTGTCGTGGCTCCACTCTACCGCTGGGCCAAGTATGTTTATTATTTTTTCCCCGACACTTTTGACCCCATCTGCCCACTCTAATGGACGGAGGGAGAGAGACTACCAGAACCCGATATAGAGACGATAATACAGACGACAGTCTAG
>JAWQFJ010009264.1:0-5000 GCA_034096865.1 Theodoxus fluviatilis | reverse complement strand
TTGGTGTCGTACGAGCAATGAGCACGTGATGCACACGCACACTTTAATGGTTGAAGGACAGAGATAAGATTGCAACAACGAGAGGCCAAGAAAACACTACCTATGGTTCTTTTCTTCATGTACACTCGAATACGCGCACGAACGCGCGCAGGCACGCGCGTCCGCTTGCACACACAAACACATACGCACGCACGCGCGCGTGCATACACACACACGAATACACGCGCACACACGCACGCACACACACACATTCACTTGCACAGAGAGAGAGAGAGAGAGAGAGAGAGAGAGAGAGAGAACTTAAACTTGCTTTATTCGTAGGCCGACAGCCCATTGAATGATCATCATAGTTACATTACAACATTTACTTAAAATCCTTACATGTGTGTGTGTGTGTGTGTGTGTGTGTGTGTGTGTGTGTGTGTGTGTGTGTGTGTGTGTGTGTGTGTGTGTGTGTGTGTAAAGGGCTGTCCTCAGTACTACAGCCGATATCTGGGTGGACAATTTCCCTCCCACTTCAATATCCATATGCCTTCAGGATGATCCCTCAAGTCAATTCTTCTTGAAGATGTTTACGTCTATTGTTAATACTTAAATTGACACATGATTTCAAACAAGTGCACATCAAGAGACTTGTGTTTTCCACACAACAGTTCCATTTAGGCCCCATAACATGCTTGGCACCGAGGACTGGGGAACCCGATGTCAGATTTAGATACAAAGCAAGAGAAAAAAGCGGGTGACGAGTTTGTCTGACTAAAGAGTGTTTTTCTCGTGAGAGAGTCTGGCACTGAAGAGAACCGTTTCTTTACGTAGAGCACGACAAGCATTGTATTGTGGGCGGCGGGGGCACACTCTTTCACGAGAAAATACAATGTGGTCAGACGAACTGGTTACTCCCTTTTCTCTTGATGCTCAGCGCACGATGGTGCAGTCTGCAAACACAAGTTCACCAACCACCCATGAACTCGACTGTTCGTGTAGCATAGCAGAGGCAAATTTTGTGTAGACCAGTAGAGACAAGTTTCATACGTCTTTAAATGATTTATTCAATCAGTCAGATGTACTACAGGTCACTCAATGAAATAAGCAATTAGAGTTTCCAGACAATACGATAAGAAAACGTTCTAAGACAAATTTCATTCTAAGCATTTTCAGCTGATTGAGAGGAACGAGTACAACAATACATAGAATGTGAAAAGCCGTGTACATAAAGTACATGTCAAAAGTTAAGAAATCAAGTCGTTTTGCTTCACTCAATTACAGTTTCTGACAAATCCATATTTTCTTAACTTTAAATACTAGGCAACATTCCTACCACTACAGGCAATATGTAGCAATACAACAAAGTCACACCGTGAAAAGCTCTGATTATCAAAAAAGTATAATGCTTGATGCTATGCAAGAAGAGGTCATATCCTAATTTGTCTTGCAATAGATCAACCAATATCAAGAACAAATTGTAAAGATCGTGTGAGACAGTGACAAGTAATACTTATTTGAAAATATTACCACTATGTTTCATGGATGTTGTCAGTTCGATCTCTCGTCTCTGACAACCATAATCACAGTTGTGTCAAGTTTAAGTGCACGTTTATTGTCTAACTAATTGACAAGGCTACACCAAAAAACGACCAGCACAAAGCATACCATGCACACGCCTATCAAGCACATCGATGTTTCATTCATTAACTGGAACCTCTAGCTGCTGGAAAAGCCATGCCTGCTCTGGTAATTAGGTCCCATACCAGCAATATCTCTCACTTCCCTAAAAGAAGATCGTGCACCATTGGGTAATGGAGAAAAAAGTATAATTCTGTCATATAAGTCAATATCCACAACGCATTATATATATGTAAATGCGTTTCATCTCAACAAATCCAACGAGCTTTTCTACACCCCACCCCCCTCAATCCAGCACACTCAAATAAGCGTACCCGCCATAGCAACTGAAATGACAATCGAGTTTGTTTCTTGTAAGCAGATGTCAAATGAGCACACCAGCAGCAAGTGAGTGGTGGACTACTCTGGCATGACACGAAATGGGGTCGTATAACAATCTACACTGTCGTGCACTGCAGGTAAGGACATAGGGAAGACAGGGGGGTATAAGATGGGGGGGGGGGGGGGGGCGGACAGGCAGTGGTGGTTTGGGTAGGAGGTGGTTTGGACTGGCACCTGTTACGGTTGAATGAACCAAAAGATTAATGGCAATCAATGCATACATACCATTTCTTCAGACATATATTTGGACTAGTTCTGTCCTATACAGTAACTGCCGAAAAAAGTAACTTCGCAGAAAGAAACAAATATTCAATCTCAGAGCAGTGGTGCAAGTATGAATTTAACTCCAATACACTGATAAACATATTGCGATTATCTATATATACTCATCTTTTCCGTGTACAGGAATCACAATTCTGTTAACAACTTTGTTTTTGATAAAGGCTCAAGTAAGATGTAGAGTACAGAAATGGAAGGTTTGGAACCACTCACTCCCGGGCAAAGGCATCTGCTTACCACAGGTTGCGGCGGTTTCATTTCCCGGACGCTCTTGAGAGGGTGGGATCTCCTCAGAGCATCTTTTTGTTGTTCTTGGGTATTTCCAAGGGCATTTGCAAGAATCCACGGTGGTCTTGCTGCGGCTCTGCAGCAAAGGGTTCCACAGGATAAATTCGTACCTTAGATGTTACAAACTGGCGAAACAAAAATGTGGAATCAGCTTCGGAGTTAACTGAAGCTGCAAAAATATGCTTGATGAAAAAAGAAACGGAAAAACAATTACAGTGCTAATGACTATGTAACCAGTACAACAGCCAGACAATGTTATGCATGACATAATGTGTTTGCATTGAAAGTGTCGTTTTCCTACAAATCATTGTTCTACTCTGGATGTTCTTTTTTCTAATTTATTGCATATATACCCACTGTTCTTCAACAATTGCATGCATTATATAAACAATGAGGATTCATTACATGCAGAATCATGTGGATATCGATATACAAAACTGGATTCACCACACTACTTTATGATTTGTAACAATGCATTCGATGTTCATGTCAGATATATTTCAAGCAGAAAGTATGAATGCGGTTTGCTATTGCAATAAAGGCACATGAACGCAAACGTGAACATTGAACATTTTTAGATAGATGGTTCTGAAGAATGAAAATGTGAAAATCAGAACAAGGGCAAGACTGTTGCGTGTTGTCAAGAGACCTTGTGGAAGGGAAGTCACTTGGTCTGGGAGAGAAAGTCACAAAGGGCCGTGTATTCTTTGTTGGTGGTCTCGTCTCTGGCGATAAACTTGACCTCCGTGCCTCCAATCATCATGGCTGTCTTGACCTGTCGGTGTATGCCACTCTTGGTGTCTGGCACGGGTACGGTGACGCTGGCGATCCTCTGGCATCCTTCCTCGTCCACGTACACGGGGTTCTCCTTCGTGCTTCTGTATATCGAAAAGACGGCCTTTGTTTGGTTGGCACCATCCATTGTGTATGACAGCCCTGGCAACAGAGTGTTGACTTCCACTTCCTCATTCTTCCTTATGTAGACATAAAAAAGATCACCGCAGAGGTTGCCATGAGCAGTCTTGATCTTCTTCTTCGGGTCATGCTTTTTTTCATCAAACGGCAAGGCACAATCCACACCGTAGGTGTAGGAGGAGACTCGGGTGGCGATGGTGTCGGGGCTGTGGCCCAACATGACGGCGCCGATCAGGACGGCAGCTGAGGGGGAGGGAACCACCAACACCCGGTCACGTGGGAAAGCCATCCGCACTGCATCCTGGATGACGTCAGACTCGCTGAAGCCGCCTGCCAGCAAGATGGCGTCCACGTGACCTACTTTCCCGTCGTCCAGTACTGTCTGGATGTACTTGGTGATGGACGTGGCAGATGCGTCGAAGAAGGACCTGTAGATGTCGAGGTCTATCATGAGCCTGTTTCTGGTCAAGCTGACTCTCTCGGAGTATTTCTTGGATGCAGAAATTCCTTCATGTAGTGCCAAATGAATGGACGATGGTGCTCCGATGGCCACCTTCTGAGATGTCGGATTTGTACGTTTCGTTTTCTCGAATTCGCGTCTAAATGCGAGCATTTCCAATCTGTCGATGGACGTGGTGCCTTCAATGCCGACGAGTTCAAAGATGAAGTTGTGGAAGGCCTCGTCCACTTTGGTTCCTCCATCTGGAGAACCTTCGGGATGGTGTAGCTGTCTCAAGGTGTTCCCAGCCCTCAGTTCGAACACGGATATGTCGATTGTGCCGCCTGATGAACAGAAACACGTTTGCCTCAAATAAATCCAAGATGCTTATAATTATATCATGAATGCGACAGCATATTATTAGTATGGTAATCATACTATTTACGCTTTACTGCCACAATATGACTGCTCAGCTGCACATTCACTGTATGTGACTAGTGTATCATTGATACTATCTCCAAGATGAAAGATAGACAGTATGCTAACAATACTCCTGTGATCATGACCTTAAAGGGAGGTTATTCATCGGGTACGTTAATGGAGGTCTTGTCAGTAACTACTGGGAAGTCTAGTCACCATTTGGGTGAACAAGCATCACAAAGAAATATCATCTACAACAGGGAATTTTTAAAAAGAGCGAAAACTACGCCCGTTGTGTCGCTTACCTCCACAGTCGACCATCATGAACTTGGTGCCAGGCTCGAGGAGGGAGAGGTCTGTGGAGATGGTCTGGTGGGCCTTGTTGTACTCCAGGCAGTACACAGAGGCAGCCTCGGGCTCCAGGGCCAGCTCCAGTCTTTCTCTCGGTATCCCGGCCTGGAAAGGACAATGTACCACAGGGTGTTGCAAAAGGGGCAAGTTGAATTTGACATATGGTCGCAAAGATTTTGAGAGTGCCTGCAAAATCGTACGATAAAAGGAAAGCTACAATATATAAGGTCTTCTGTCGTCAACTTCCCTGCAAGAAAGTTCGAAATGATTTATTGAGATCAGATAGGCATGTAGCAAGCACAAC
>JAWQFJ010009263.1:10000-19304 GCA_034096865.1 Theodoxus fluviatilis | reverse complement strand
CAGCTCCGTCTGCTGCACCCTGAGACAGACAGATTCAAGTGAAGGCTGAAACGTTCCAATGAGCAACTTGCCTCGCATGTATCTCGAGTTTCAGTGAAGAATTTCAAGTTGCTGTAGATTGTCACATGGGTGGTATCACGACTTTGTCATTATTGAGATTTTTCGTCGTTTTTATAATTTTTCTTTCAATGTTAAGTTATTTTCCAATTTTGGTTACCGATCTTCTGCAGTTTTCTACTCTTTTAATCTCTTCTTTCCTTTCTTCCTACCTCATTTTGTCGTATACTTCCAGCCTCCCACCTATTATATTTATTTCATTCGATCACGTTTCGTCGTGGTCTACTTTTCATGTTCCCTATCTATTCATACACTACGCGTACAACTGTTTTTGTTGCCTTTTATATATTTTTGTTCGTTCATGTTTCTTCTTTTCTGTTTGCACCCCTTTCACCTCTCATCTGTCTTCTCCTAGTTTACTCCCCTTGACATCGTCCATCTCGTCCTTGACTTCGCTATCGTAACACCTTGTACGCTATCTTATCTCCTTTCTTCTCTTTTCCATTTCCTCTCATTCTCTGTTCTCTAACGACCTTTCTTCTCCTACCCTGCACCTTTCAACTTCTGTTCCTTCTGCATCCTTCTTCGCTCCCCTTCTTTTCCTATCGTCTCCTGTTATCTCCTATGTTGTTATCTTTGAATCTACTCGCCTCTAGTTTCCTTTCGTTTCTCTTGTCCCCACTCTTCTCTTGCCCTCCCCTCTTCTCCACCGTACCGACCGGTTCGGCTCCGTCCTGTCTTCTCCTGTCTCCTCATTTCATCTACATTCTTAGCTCGCCTCTTTTTACTCTCTCTCTTCCTCTCTTCGCCTCGCCTCGCCTCTCCCCCGCTCTGCTCTGCTGTCCTATCCACGGCCCTTCTCTTCTTGCCTCCTTTTTTGTTCCGTTACAGCCTATCTTATTTTTCTCTTCTCCCTCTTTCTTCCCCTGTTTCGATGTGCGCACTGACACGAGTTCTCGAGAATATCTTCCTCTGCCTTTACTCGAGGTTCCCGCTCCTCACCCTCATCCTTCCCCTCCCCCCCTCCCAACCCGTCACCTCCCAGTCCCATCAACATCCCCGCAACAGTAACCATAACCTCCCACCTCCCCATCCTCTCCTCTCTGCTCCCACTGCCTATCCTCTCCTCTACGCTCCTCGCCCAGAAATCCTCCAGTCCCATCTCCTCTCCTTCATTCTCCTCCTCTCCTCTCCTTGCCTCTCCTCCTCTCCTCACCTCACCCTCAAATCTCCCGATACACTACAGGACGAGTGGCTATCATCTACCTCCCTACCCGTACCTCCCAGCCTCCCCTCCCCACCTATCCATCTCGTCTACTCTCCTCCCTCTCCTCTCCTTCTCCTCACGACTCCTCTACTCCTCCTTGTCTAACCTCCCATCCCCTCCCATCACCTTCCCTCCCCGTCCCATTCCCCACTCTAATCAGTCCGCGCCTTGGCCTACTCGCCAACATCTCCTCGCCTCTCATCTCCTCTCTCTCTTCTCTCCTTCTCCTTCTCCTTCTCCTTTCCTTCTCCTCACATCTCCTCTCCTCCTCCTTTCCTCCTCCTCTCCTCTCCTCTCCTCTCTCTCCTATCCTTCCTGTCCTCTCCCGTCCTCTTCCTGCCTCTCCTTCCTCCTCGCTCCTCCTCCTCCTGCTCCTCTCCTCTCCTGTGCTCCTCCTCCTCTGCTCTCCTATCCTCTCCTCGCCTCTCCTCTCCCTGCTCCCTTCCTCTCCTCTTTCCTACCCCTCCATCTCCCCTTCTCTCCTACGACCTCAATCTCCTTCGACCTTTCTCCTCTCCTACTTACCCATTCTCTCCGATCCCTCTCACTCACTCACCACTCCTCTCCTCTTCCTCCTCTCTTCTCCGGTCCTCTCCTCTCATCTCCTCCTCCCTCTCCTCTCCTCTCCTCTCCTCTCCTCTCCTCTTCCCTTCTCTCCTCTCCTTACTGCATGCCAATGCCGATGGCGAAGATTCTTATGCCAGCGTCCCTAGCAGTCTGGGCTGCTTCCTTGGTTTTCCAGGGGATCTGGGAGTTGCCGTCTGTCATCACGATGGCCACATGGGGGACGTCTGACCTGGCTTCCACCATCTGCTTGGTCCGCATGAAGTCCAAACCCTGGCAATGGTATACAGTTCTTTACAGGAACGCGAACTTTTTACTGCATTTATACACGTAGAGCAACTTCTGATATCTGCGTTACACTAAAGCCATTGCAGATAACTAATGAAAACAGTTTTATCGTCGAGTTTCTCTGCTAGTGCTGTTTAAGCGTTGAAAAGGTGCAGTGCAGATTATGGTATCTCAACTGTCAAAACCAGACTGTTGGCAACGAGGGGTGGAGTTATGAGGGTGTTGATGTAATCTAGAAACGAGAGAGAAAATGAATGAGGAAGCTCTTCTAGTACGTGAGTGTTTCACTTCCGTCTGCTTGCACTCTTAGCCGTGTGTTGGTTATAGCAAAGAAAGCATCGCCAGTCTCACGAGGGTCTGTCTGATCCACGTGTCGTCCGACTTTGGCTGGGGGAAAGTTCACTTGTAAAAACTGGTACATATATTTTCATTTACTACATTGTTAGCTTTGACAAAGTTAGGTAAAGCAGCAATGTGTTAAAAGGATCAACATAGTCTATGTGTAGTTTCCAGACCATGGGTGGCTTCAAAGTTCATTGCGCCCGAATCAGAATACGAGTTGGCTGGCAGGTGGTAATACTTGAAGCCACATCACTGGGGAATTCTTCATGCTTATTACTTCAAGAATACCAGAGAGAAAAGTCCAAAAGTTGGTGACAGTACTTTTACTTTCATTCATTTCTATGATAGAAAAGGAGGAGACTTTCTCCCCCAAGGAATATCAAAACTGCTGTAACCTTGACCCTTGACCCTTACCTTCCAGGTCTCGGTGGCGTCCCCTGCCCGGTAGGGGAGATTTTTGACAGCTTGAGTTACCTCCTCCTTGGTGTTGTAGCGAGAGAAGCTGAAGGCGTCGTTGTAGTAGGCGCCTCGTCCAAAAGTCACGGCGGCAACTCGCACCTGGCAACATCGGAGTGAAGGGCATTCTAGAACCCAGGACAGAAACAGACAAATCATGCTGCAGCCTCCTGGTTCCGGTCGAAATAGTTTTCTCCAATATGGTCCAAGACATTCAGTCTCTTTCAGGAGGACTAATAGAGTTGTGGATCCCCCAACCCATCTCTAGTTTTTGCTGATAACAGTAAACCATTATCACATATGCGAAGAAAAATATCGTGGTAGCCTTTCACCTTTCCGTCATCCCCACCTCATTGCCCCAGTTACTCCTCCTCTTTTGTTTCTCGTGCGTTTCGTCATCCTCTCCGCAGCAGTAACCACTACAATAAAAAATGACAACAACACATGGACAAGATGATGATGACGATGATGACGATGACGATGATGATGATGATGATGATGATGATGATGATGATGATGATGATGATGATGATGATGATGATGATGATGATGATGATGATGAGGAGGAGGAGAGGAGGAGGAGGAGGAGGAGGAGGAGGAGGAGGAGGAGGAGGAGGAGGTAGGAGGAGGAGGAGGAGGAGGAGGAGGAGGAGGAGGAGGTGGTGGGAGGAGGAGGAAGGAGGAGGAGGAGGAGGAGGAGGAGGAAGAGGGAGGAGGAGGAGGATGGGTGGAGGAGGTAGGAGGAGGAGGAGGAGGAGGAGGAGGAGGAGGAGGAGGAGGAGGAGGAGGAGGAGGAGGAGGAGGAGGAGGAGGAGGAGGAGGAGGAGGAGGAGCAAAAGCAGCACGAAAAGGAACAGGAGCAGGAACGAGAGGAGCGAAGGAGCACGAAGAGCAGCAGCAGAAGAAACCAGAGCAGAAGGAAAACGAGGAGAAGAAGGAAGAGCAGGAGGAGACGGAAGAGCAGGAGAAGAGGGTTAATGGGGCAGAGGAGGAGGTGGAAGAATAAGATATTGCTGGCACCACATACCCCACTTGTGCAGCCATTGCTGCGACATCTGCTCGTATTGCTCCTGCTGCTAACACAGCAACTACTGCTGCAGTCGCTGTCGTTGCGTCATTACTGCCACTACTGCTGCTGCGTCCTGGCTGTAACTACTGCTGCTGCATCCTGGCTGTAACTACTGCTGCTGCGTCCTGGCTGTAACTACTGCTGCTGCATCCTGGCTGTAACTACTGCTGCTGCGTCCTGGCTGTAACTACTGCTGCTGCGTCGCTGTTACTACAAATAATAACATGTGGTTCTGGTCACTCGCGCTCACGTATGAGCAGTCATGGCTGTGGCGGTGCCCTAGTTACGTCCTCCTCTCTGCTTGACACAAAAGGCAATGCCCAGTGCTGACCCTCACGAAAATAGACCAATCAACTCGTAATTTATAGAGCGACATATTTCGCCAATCTATAGCGGACAAAAATACGCCGGTGTCATCGTCATCGTCGTGAAGGGAAAGGTTTAGGAAATGCCATCAAATATCGTCGCTATGTTTAGCGCCACACGCTTCCTGGGGACTGTTTGTTGTCGTAGAATGATCAGGCCCAGCTGCCTGACCCATTGACAGACGGATTTCGATCAGAACTGTTGGGTGTGCGGGGGTTGTGTTACAGACTCCTGACACTCCAGAATAATCTCTTGCGAGAAGCATATTGCGCCCGATGTAAAATTTTCCAAACAAGTTTTGTTGAAACCGTCAATACAAGACATGACATTACTGAGAATGTCAACACGAAAAGGTCAATCGCAAGTTGTCCTGGGCCAAAGAAGAACGCTGGCTTGTGGATTTGCTTACAAAATACGCACACAAAGAGACAAATGCACACACAGACACAAAAAACCCACACACACATACAAAAACACACACATATGCACATGCACACACGCACACATACACACACGCGCGCGTGCTTATGAACGCTCGCAGACACATGCATGCACACACTCGCACTCACACATGCGCGAGAACGTTGTCTTCGTTCTTTCTCGAGCTGTCACTGTCAACCCTCGTGATTTCAACAATCACCCTCCTGTATCTTGTGCATCCCCTGCGCTGCAGTCGTCTCTCTTCCACCCACCACTCTCCCTTCCACCCACCACTCTCCCTTCCACCCACCACTCTCCCTTCCACCCACCACTCTCCCTTCCACCCACCACTCTCCCTTCCACCCACCACTCTCCCTTCCACCCACCACTCTCCCTTCCACCCACCACTCTCCCTTCCACCCACCACTCTCCCTTCCACCCACCACTCTCCCTTCCACCCACCACTCTCCCTTCCACCCACCACTCTCCCTTCCACCCACCACTCTTCCTTCCACCCACCACTCTCCCTTCCACCCACCACTCTCCCTTCCACCCACCACTCTCCCTTCCACCCACCACTCTCCCTTCCACCCACCACTCTCCCTTCCACCCACCACTCTCCCTTCCACCCACCACTCTCCCTTCCACCCACCACTCTTCCTTCCACCCACCACTCTCCCTTCCACCCACCACTCTCCCTTCCACCCACCACTCTCCCTTCCACCCACCACTCTCCCTTCCACCCACCACTCTCCCTTCCACCCACCACTCTCCTCCCACCCACTCCTCTCCTTCCACCCACCACTCTTCCTTCCACCCACCACTCTCCCTTCCACCCACCACTCTCCCTTCCACCCACCACTTCCCTTTCACCCACCACTCTCCCTTCCACCCACACTCTCTTTCCACCCATCCCTCCCTTCCACCCACCCTCTCCCTACCACCCACCACTCTCCCTTCCACCCACCACTCTCCCTTCCACCCACCACTCTCCCTTCACCCACCACTCTCCCTTCCACCCACCACTCTCCCTTCCACCCACCACTCTCCCTTTCACCCACCACTCTCTCTTCCACCCACCACTCTCCCTTCCACCCACCACTCTCTCTTCCACCCACCACTCTCCCTTCCACCCACCACTCTCCCTTCCACCCACCACTCTCCCTTTCACCCACCACTCTCTCTTCCACCCACCACTCTCCCTTCCACCCACCACTCTCCCTTCCACCCACCACTCTCCCTTCCACCCACCACTCTCCCTTCCACCCACCCCTCTCCCTTCCACCCACCACTCTCCCTTCCACCCACCACTCTCCCTTCCACCCACCACTCTCCCTTCCACCCACCACTCTCTCTTCCACCCACCACTCTCCCTTCCACCCACCACTCTCCCTTCCACCCACCACTCTCCCTTCCACCCACCACTCTCCCTTCCACCCACCACTCTCCCTTCCACCCACCACTCTCCCTTCCACCCACCCCTCTCCCTTCCACCCACCACTCTCCCTTCCACCCACCACTCTCCCTTCCACCCACCCCTCTCCCTTCCACCCACCACTCTCCCTTCCACCCACCACTCTCCCTTCCACCCACCACTCTCTCTCCCACCCACCCCTCTCCCTTTCACCCACCACTCTCCCTTCCACTCACCCCTCTCCCTTCCACCCACCACTCTCTCTCCCATCCTACGCCGTCCCCCAACCCCACACAACTTATCCCTACCCCTACTTCTACTGACCTTGTTAGGGCCGATCTCGTACATGTTCAGAAAGTCGTTGATGAACTCCAAGCCCAAAGTGAAGTTACGAGGCCAGATGCTACGGGAGGCGTCGATGACGAAGGCCATGTCCACGGGGTCTTGAGTGCACACTGCAGGCAGGAATGGCAACAACGCCTTACATAGCGTCTTTTCAGTCCTCCACAGGTGCTCGAAACGCTTTAGACTTCGTGTATTCAAGAGGCGTCCTTAACTCGTTCAAGACGCACATTAAAAAATGCAGCGGATCTTTGATTCACAGCATTTGGCCAAAGTTTGGATGCGTTTCTAAATTGTCTACACAGAAAACCATAACTATTACAGTTACGTTGCAAACTTCTTTAGAAGTAGACTACTTGCAAAAGAATCACATATGTTTACCAGTCAATTAGAAAAAGCACAGAGTCGAGCGTTTTTCGCAGTACCGGCCACGGATGAGCTAAAGATAAAAAGTTGTGCTCTTTTTCGAATGTAGGTCACTATTTTCACAGCAATCCTTGTTGCGAGACCAAGGAAAGATTTCCGATAATAAGCCACACTAGTGGGCTCGTCCGTGAAGTGGGGTACGGGAAAGGCAACAAAGCTCACGGGCCACGCAAGATGACGTGCCAAAGCATCTGATTGCTGTAAATAATTTCATAAATGTATATCCCAATAAAGATATTCATCTATTTATTCATTTGCGCCAATTAAATGCCATGGCTCGCCAGCTTTGTTGTTTTTCCCGCACCCCTCTCCTCGGACGAGTCCAATAGTGTGGTCCAGTATGGGAAGTGTATCCAGGGATTTAAAAAATGGAAATGGAGAGAGGAAGGGATGAAGAAACTCGTATAGGAATTCATTGGTAACGGGATGCGGATCTTCCTTGAATCAGGTCAAAAGATCTGCAATATCTCTCAGCATTTGTATCATCCCCAGTCTCAAAAGACGTCGGGGCGACTCATAATTTTTACGGAATCATTTCAAATAAAAATTGGCAAAGCAACATACGCAATTTTTGTGCAATTCTAAATACTTCAGCGGTAGAACCACATGGACAAGTATTCACTGATATGCCTGTACACGATCTCGGGTTTACAGATAATGAATTCTCAGCTCAATATGATGATTGACATATAGGGAATATTAATGACATTTCCTCTGTTCACACCATACTGAAACCTGAAAGGCGTATTTCAACATACCTAGAATATAGTCTTTCATTTCCGTGATGGAGGCCCTTTTATCTGAAAGGTGAAAAGACCAGATCATTGAGAAAGTCATGACTTTTGTGTCTTGTCACGTCTTGTTAGAAAGCACTGCGTTCTGTAAAAGTTCCTGTGTACAAAATCAATAACTTTACCGCACTATGAGAACATCACTTGAGTTTTGAATCGTTTGTGTATTTCATCTTTGCCTTGAAGAGGAAAAAAACTCAAATAGAAAAAAGACATATACACGTCATTTTGTAAATTCACACATGTACTGTGAAAACATTGAGAAAGAACCCGCACACAACTGCAAGGATAGATTATTTCCAAATGCATGCTCATGACAAGATACAATTTTGATTTATTGCCGAATACATGTAAGATTTCACAAACTTACTTAGCGCTCTTTCTGCTGCAAATGAGATCTGTAAAAAAACAAAACTTGATAAATATCTTCAAAACGAGAAAAGTAGGACAAGAACGCATTTCTTTTCAGGTAAATGGAAAATAACATACTTTCACAGACATTATGTTCTGAAAAAAAAATTTATGGACACTCGTTACATTTCGAGAATCCTTCTAGAAAACGACGAAGCTCCGCATAAATCGCTACAGTAAAATGTTCGCAGACGGCATATAGTATTATTTTCACCTCAAAGAGGGCAATCTCTCGCACAAGACACAACACTCCGTTGACGTACGTAACAGTCGAAGCAACTTAGAAAGAATCGTTGCCAGACAAATCTTCATTCAGACTCACAAGGGGACTGGGTGCGACATAACCAGAAATATAATAATCTCGTGATTCTTTCTCTCTCAATAACTTATAAAGATTCGTTTGATGAATAAAACGTATTTTAACACTTTAGGCACTGTTTAACGGGTACTCACTTGCAGAAGACATACTGCACAGATGGTGAGCGAGACAGTGCCCAGCGTCATGGTGTGGCAGATCTCCACAGAGATGTTCACCACCAGATCGTTGCGGCAGCTTTCCTTACACTGGACAGTCCAGACGCAAGTCAGATGACTACTTGGATCATGGACGGGACGAGTGGCGCACTTATATCTGCAAGGGATGACGCCATCATGTTGAAAAAAAATCAATCGTCTCAAACAGCGCACACCTGGTGCCGGTGACCAATAGACAATGGCAGCTGGACAGAATGCACGAACACTGCGTAAAGCACTCAACTCGGTCACAAGTAAAGGAGCAGCACAGCTATCGGCAGAGAGGGCTGACAGCATGACGAGTGAGTTTCGGGAAGGAAACACCTGTGTCTGACACATTCTGCATTCCCTAAATGAGTTTTCCCAGCAGGAAGCCACGTTTGTCGCATGCAAACGAAGTACCAGTATATCGAGACAAGCTGTGACCAGACATTTTCCATTTGGGGAACACGAGCTGCCTCCACGTCGTAAAAAAAGGAATGTCTTTGTTGGCGTCTGCCTCTCCCTTCGTCCAACCGTGTGTCTGGCCGCTGATATTCATGATTCTTGAATTAAAATCTTTCAATGTGTGTGTGTGT
>JAWQFJ010009263.1:0-5000 GCA_034096865.1 Theodoxus fluviatilis | reverse complement strand
ACACTGCCAGTTACACACTGCCAGTCACACACTGCCAGTCACACACTGCCAGCCACACACTGCCAGTCACACACTGCCAGCCACACACTGTCAGTCACACACTGCCAGCACACACTGCCAGCACACACTGCCAGCACACACTGCCAGCACACACTGCCAGTCACACACTGCCAGCCACACACTGCCAGTCACACACTGCCAGTCACACACTGCCAGTCACATACTGCCAGCACACACTGCCAGCCATACACTGCCAGTCACACACTGCCAGTCACACACTGCCAGTCACACACTGCCAGTCACACACTTTCCACTAAACAGCGTTGACAAGTGTGCGTATGCCTAGAATCGAAAGTCAGACCGATGACAGAACTGTTGTGTATCGTGCGTCGATTCCAGCAGCTAACAACATTTGTTTGGGGTGTGCAGAATTGCAAAATAATATTCGAGGGTTTTAGTACGTTTAGGCAGAAGAATTAAAGTGAACAGCAACAACATCTAGAAAACTGGAAGTTCGAGGGACGGGGAGACATGTCGTTGATACGGAAACATGAGACAAGGGGGAAAAAGGAGGGGCAGAGGGATGAACAAAGAGACAACTTATGGTAAGAAATTCGTCAAGATCACGACATCGAGAGTGATGTTTATTCAAGAGCCGTCAGAGCAATGGAAGATGAAGCATTAGTCTCAAAGACGACGTGCTGACAGCAGCACTTCATGCGCAGTGGAGATTAGCTTCATTACACAATTCCGTGTTTGCCCCCGCAGCGTGCATGAAGTACTCCCCGGGAGCTAGGGCACGAAAAGGACATCTCGCACGCAGTCAGGGAGGGCTTTGCAAATGCGCTGTCTTTTCCCTATGGCTGGTGCGACTGATGCCCTCAGACCACCACTCAGACAGGCACGCAGTTCATCTTAGTCTCACTCATGGAAGAGGCGCGCAAATTGTGCCCCTTCATCGTCATGCAGAAGCTCCCCACGAGTTCACATCCACTGCTCACATCAAAGAAGACCTCCCTAGGTTCTGAGTGGGAGTGGTCACCGCAGGGAGCACAACTAGAGGTCATCACAGTGATTCCCCCGAGCTGACCGAACTCCGGTAAGTGGACAGGGGCAAACAAATGCCACTTTAATGGGTCGGGAGAATGCCAATAATGGCTGATGATTTGCTTGCTCCACCCCTGCCGCCATTTTGAGGTCGAGTGAGTCATCCCTGCGGCGCATCCGGTGACCACGCAGTTGAAATGGCACAAGCCAAACAACTTGTAATGAGAAAAGGGGAGATGCGGGCGTGTTTCAAAGCAATGTTATTCAATGCTGCATCTGTATGATGTATGAAATGTCGAAACAGTTACCTAAACTTCATTCAAGGGCGCGGTCAGTTACATTTTTGGGGGCGTTTAGAGGGTAGTGTTTGTTCATCTGGACAATTTTACGAGTTCATTTTCACCACGTAGCAGGTTTTCCACATCATAAAATGCCGCCAGGATGATTTACAAGTGAGGTGTCTATGCACACATGTGTCTTATTCAGTTAAGAATATTAAGTATCACGCCAGCCAAAAATGGAAAACGAATGAATCATATTCCAGATGTCAGCTTGTTTTGTCAGAATGATGCATTGCTGGTCTCATGCAATTTACAAGTCAAAAACTACGAATGACCAATTACCAAGAAGCTCTCAACAGAATATTCCCATGAATTCACACAACCTTCCAAAAATGTGTCTTTCTTTTAAATAAGTTTAATAATAATAGTTTTTTCAGATAACGCTGATGAACATAACCAAATCCAGCCCAAGTTTGCTGTTTGTTTCCATAAGTAAATATACTACTCCGACATTTGTATATTTGTTTGTATATGTGCGCGTGCGCGCGCGCGCGTGTGTGTGCGCGCACGCGTGTGTATATGTATGTGTGTATTTGTGTGTGTGTGTGTGTGTGTGCGCGCGATCGCGTGTGTATGTGTATGTGTGTGTGTTTGTGTGTCTGTGTGCGCGCACGGAGATGGGGGTGGTGGAATAGGGATGAGGGGTGGCGTTTGCGTAAGACAACATTTAACATTGAACTTTTATTCGGAAATAATACATCACATTGCGACCACACTTGGCAGAAGTCGGTAGACAGCAAAAGCTATCTTGCCGCTCCTTTACAATCTATGATTCTCGAAGGTCAAAGCCTCGGCAGGGGTCAGAGACTCGATAAGGGCAGGAAATTCGCAAGTCCGCTACTGGCACCTGGCTCTGTGCAGGAGGGATTGGTGATATGGTATCCATTAGCGTTGACTATCATTTTTTCTCTCCAAGGTCAAGGCAACTGGAGAGGTCAGGTACAGCAAAATTTTTAACACAGACATTTTCTCATACCACTGCGCTTGTTATTGCTAGGAAATGCATAATTTAGATCGCCCTTGTGCTGATCCTTATGTGTCTGGATATTGTCCATCTGCAAAGGTTAACGTCAAAGTACCCAATGGGCATATACGTTTCAACCGGAAGTTTGACTCACATGTGTAAACAAGGAGCCTATGCATTGCCCTGGGGTGAGTGTATGTGTGTGTGTGTGTGTGTGCGTATGTGTATATTTGTGTGCATATGCATGTGTGTGCATGTGTATGTGTGTGTATGTGTGTATGTGTGTGTATGTGTGTATATGTGTGTGCATATGCATGTGTGTGCATGTGTATGTGTGTGTGTGCGTATGTGTATATTTGTGTGCATGTGCATGTGTATGTGTATGTATGTGTGTGTTTGTGTGTGTTTGTGCAAGCAGGCATGCATGTGCGTAACATTTTAAGTTTTTATCTATTTATTTATTTACTTATTTATTCAAGTTTAAAGTACACATTTCACTGCCACGAGTCTTCGAAAGTTTTTGTCTCTGGTTTATGTGCATATTTTAAAAAAGGTAGTTCCACCGTTGGTACTGACACAGCTTGAATCCGATACACGCTAACACTCTAAACAGCCAAAACGCTGTACATCCTCCAACACTGTGGAATTGCATTTTATCTCTTTGGGGAAAGGTCAGCATACCCTTTGCCATGCACCACTTTGCCATAAGATGTTTTGCTGCCTACATAGGGAAATGACCCAATCTTTCTGTCACCATGACAGTTCTTGCCTCGTAATGTACCCCCGACCTTTGCACTCACATTACTTGAAGGGCTGGTAACAAAGCAGAGGTCCCGTGGCCGACTGACATTTGTTCTATAGGTAACAGGCACACACGTACACGGAGGAAGAGAGAGAGAGAGAGAGAGAGAGAGAGAGAGAGAGAGAGAGAGAGAGAGAGAAAGAGAGAGTGAAAGAGAGAGAAAGATAAAACGAGAGAGAGTGAAAGAGAAAGATAAAGAGAGAGAGGAGATAAAGAGAGAGAAAGAAAAAAGAAAATTAACAGAGAGAAAGAAAGAGAGAGAAAGAGTGAAAGAGAGAGAAAAAGATAAAAGAGAGAAAGAAAGAGAGAAACAGATAAAGATAGAGAAATATAAAGAGAGAGAGAGAGGAGAGGGAGAGAGAGGGTGGGTGAGGAGAGAGGGAAAGCACAGACAGCCATGTAGATAGGCATTCTGAACACAGAGATATAGTATCTCTGACACAGGTTGGTCACGTGACTTCGGCTCCACATTCCAATGATTTTACCAATCAAAATTCAACATGATCAGAAGACCATTGAGAGTAAAAAGAGGCGATTCTATTTCACTCCAATTATTTATCCCGATAGATAAACACAAATTTGGTGTTCTAATAAAACTAATCAATGAGATTTTCAGGAAATCATTTGAGAACTACTTTTAGCGCAAACGTCGTCTATAAGGTTGCAAACTGCCTTGAGCACGTGCGATTGTGTATATAGTAATACACGCAATCTTTGGACCTACTATAAACGCAGCTAAAAGGATTCCTCTGGCTCCGGGCTGGTTTCGTGAATCAATGGTTATACTCTCGCAAGTAAATGCTTTCTGGCCGGAACCTGTGGTCTAACTACCTTCACACTGTTTGACGAGCTCCACACTTCGATCATTCGTGTATCCACTGATGGAGTCAGTAAGTGATTTAACCTACATTCCGTCTGTGTTGAACGTTAATCGAATGGAAGTTTCTTCTGTAAGAATCCGTCCGATTCCGAAGTTCGATATTATCGGATAGCTCAGAAGCAGTTTTTCTAAGTTTAATCCTTCTAAGCATACATTAAATTAATGATTCCTCATCAGCAAAAGCACTCAGCAGGTTTCTGTGTGTATCGATCCAAAAGATTATGCAGACGGGATTGGTTGCCTTACTCGCTCAATGAAGTATAAATATTGCTGTTGTATTCAAAGTCCTTATAATTAGTAGAGTTCACAATATTACACTCTTGTGATTCAAATTTTACCGCATACAAGTTTTACATTTATGGGAAATCGATGTTTAGAAAATGAATTGACGAAAAGATGGCTGCCAGTATCGGGTGTATCACAACAAGCGGAGGAATACACTCACGATGTGATATGCCATTCAGCGTGGCTGAGACTATGTGTTCAGAACGGTGGTATGCATGTTATGGAAGAATTAAGGCTATCACGTGACCAACCTGTTGCTGAGACTATATCCACTAGTCTCAGCCACGCTGAATGGTAGACAGGCAGAGAGACAGGCAAACGCTCGGTCGTACAGAGGCACAGGGTGATCCTGAGACAAACATGCATACATGCCAAAGAGGCTCACACACGCACACACACACACACGTACATACGTACATGCACTCGCGCGCACGCACGCACGCACACACACACAACACACACACACACACACAAACACACACACAAACACACACACACACACTCATATATATATATATATATATATATATATATATATATATATATATATATATAGAGAGAGAGAGAGAGAGAGAGAGAGAGAGAGAGAGAGAGAGAGAGAGAGAGAGAGAGAGAGAGAGAGAGAGAGAGAGAGAGAGAGAGAGAGAGAGAGAGAGAGAGAGAGAAAACGAACGAACGAGC
>JAWQFJ010009262.1:0-12500 GCA_034096865.1 Theodoxus fluviatilis | reverse complement strand
CTTTCTTGGAAAGCTTTACCAAGTACCCAAGCTTCCAGTCGGCCGGCACTTGCTCCTGCTCCCATATCTTCGCTAGGAGAGGGTGTAGCATCTCTGCTGCTGCGGCCGCATCTGTCTTGAGAGATTCTGGGGGGATGCCGTCAGGGCCTGCTGCCTTGCTGTACTTCAAGGTCTTGATGGCTTTGATGATCTCAGCCTTGGTCGGTGGATTGGTGTTGATACTGAGGGGCTCTTCTGCAGGTGGTATTTCGAGAACTGTTTCTGGTGGTGGACGGTTGAGGATTTCCTGGAAATGTTCCACCCATCGTCTTCTCTGCCTCGTCACTTGTATGACTCTTCCATTCTTGTCTTTTACCGGTTTACTTGGGATGAAACTCTTTCCTGACAAGGCCCGTGTGAACTCGTACACTCTCTTCATGTTGTTCTGCCTTGATGCTGTTTCTGCCTCTTCAGTCAAGTTGTGCACAAACTGTCTTTTGTCCTGTCTCGCGCTCTTTTTCACCTCCCGGTTCGCCTCCCAATACTGTGCTCTGAGGTCTGTCTTCTGTTGTTGGTCGCAGCACCTGTTGATTTTCTGTTTCAGTTCCCTCCTCTTCTCTACCTTCTCCCATGTTCCCCTCGTCATCCGCTCCTTCTGGTCTCTTTCTCTTCTCCCCAGAACATTGGTGCAATTAGCCTTCTAGGTCTTCTGTATCCCTATATAGTGGTTCTCTACTGTCTCTTCGGCCAACTCTGCCAGCGCCTCAAACCTGTTCCTACTACTACTATTACTATTACTACTCATCATCATCATCATCATGGCTTGGCTTCGCGAACGAAGATCGTAGTCGCGGGATAGGGTCTGCGACGGCTGCAGGCTCGTTGGTGGCTGAAGAGGCCAATATGGGACTTGCACACCCGCCCACAGTGGCTGCATCTGAGGGACTGGTCTGCAGCGGTTGGCGCTGACGCCTCACGCTTCTTTCTCCTCAACCTTTGGTATTCGAGGTTGGTCCTTCAGTTGTGTTCAAATAACGAGGTAGCCGCATGGATGGTGTGTTTCCAGACATCGCGGTCAGCAGCGAGCGATGACCAATCACGATGGTCGATGTGGCAGGGGCTGAGGGATCTCTTGAGGCAGTCTTTGTATTTTTTTCTTTGGAGCCTCCACTCCTCGGTGGCCATAGGACAGTTCATCGTATAGCAGCATCTTGGGGAGAGGATGGTCCTCCATTCTGGATACATGCCCTGCCCAGCGCAGTTGTGCCTCAGCAGCATGGCCTCAATGCTGTCAATCTCGGCCCGATCAAGGACTATGTTGTTGGTGACAAAGTCGCTCCAGTGGATGGCGAGGATGGAACGGAGGCAGAGCTGATGGAAGCGTTCGAGGAGTCGTAGGTGGCGATGGTAGAGAACCTACGATTTGGAGCCGTACAGGAGAGTGGTCAGGACGACTGCTCGGTATACGCTAATCTTGGTAGCCTTCTTCAGATGTCTGTTGTTCCACACTCGCCTACAAAGCCTTCCAAAGACTACTACTACTACAAGTAATACTACAACTACTACAACTACTATACTACAACAACAACTACTACTACTACTACTACTACTACTACTGCTACTACTACTACTGGTCGTGGTTAATTGTAGAAGGAGTTCAAACTGCATCGTGACAATTCATTGAGCTTTCACCAGGCCTGCTACACTACACAACTACAAGTATTTTGTGCCATCTTCTCTGTTACTTCCGTCAATATGCTTTTGCTTGTTTCTTTGTTGTTGCTGATACCTGATTGTGCGCGTCTTAAATATATTTCACTGAGTTTGTTGTCAGGTGCCAGTGAAGGATTAATCACGCAGTCCAGTGATCAGGGGGTAAAGTGTACATCGTTTTGAAACCCAGGCATGGGTAATGAGTCTCTATATAAAAACCTCGCCCTTTTCCTGGTTGTGAATGAGACCACATCAGCCTCAAGACACTAACATAATTATGTGAAGACTTGGGGCTAGTCCTCCAGAGAAGCGGGCATTCTTTCCTTCAGGATAAGCTTCAGGAGTCGCATGGATTACTTGCTAGGGACGATTTCGCCCGAAGGTTTACACCATGTGTAGCGTTAGCGGCGCTCTTGTCCAATGGTTAACACGGTGGCCTTGTAGTCACTTTATGCCTAGCACATGCGGGTGTTCAGTGCTGCATGGAACTTGGAGTTGCAATATTGGGCAAGGTGCATTACCCGCATTGCCCTTCTCTCTAACCACATACGTGTTGAAGGTAGCAAGCGGTCGCTCAAGCGCTCTGTAAGCCTAAACAGGTCACTGTTGAACGAGTACTTAGACCATGCGCTAGCAAAGATGGCTTCCAGGATGCGTTCTGATAATGCCAGAGTGTTGATTTGGAAGCTACTCGACGAAGTGAGCAAACCAGGTATGCTGAGGTAAAATGAAGCATCAAGGCTCGGCACCACTCGAATCAAGAATGGTGTGGAAACGACAGTGCCGACATTTAGCAATCCGCTTTTCAAATGGTCGAACCAACCATAATAATCTAATGGCTAATGAATGATAGAGAGTTAACTCCCTTGATTAATGCTTTGTGAAATTCTGGCTTAGTAGTCATTCTAATGTTTTTAAAGACAATAATAACATCAGTCTACCTTTTTATCATTTCTCGCACAGCTTGGGTGGTATTCGCAGGGTTCTAAAAAAAAGCAGCCATTTTAAATGTACGCGCGTAGCATCTCCACGGCGGGCTTTCGAGCGCTCGATAGGCTTCGTGGAGCATTCGCGTTTAAGAGCAGAGCGCCCGAAATACTATCGAGCGCTGGATGGGGAGAGTGTCAAAGGCGTTTCCTATTAAACAAAATAACGATTAATTTTGTTCTTTCTGTCTCTCTCTCTCTCTCTCTCTCTCTCTCTCTCTCTCTCAAACCTTTTGTAGGTTGAAGGGTAAGAATAGACCCAATGCGTCTCCCTACGCGATTCGTTAGTCGGGTACTGACTTGCACTTACCTAAACCTGGGGTGCGTTGCTTAGCCTACCTAGTTGGCAAATTTTAGGCCGGTGTCAACATGTGTCAAGTTTGATTGTTTCAGATCATGTGGTTGCTGACGTCAATCGCAGCGCTCCTCCTGACTGGATCGGGGGAGGCAGCGGATCAGTGCGCATGCGCAACGCTGGCAGTGAACGTGCGTTCTGGAGCAAGCACGGACCATAGCGTGCTTGGAACGCTAAACCCCAACCAGTGTGTTCCTTACAAGGGAAACCAGGCACAAGCAGGAGGATACACCTGGGCACACATCGACTTCAACGGCCATGTGAGTATCGGGATCTTGAAAGACAGAACCTCCATCGAGAGACTCGCTTCCAGGGTGCGCACAGAGCACAGACTGTCCTGAGAAAGGAAAATAGCTGTTCTCTTAGAGCTGTGATGGTCACATCTCCGCTGTGTGCTTTTGAGACCTGCACCAGCCACAGGAACATATTCGGCAGCTTGAACAGCTCTAATCAGATGTATCCACTACATAGGGATTGCTTGGACTGACTACGAGTCGATTGCTGACATGTTGAGAAAATCGGACAAGTTCGAAATCGACCACACATCATGAAGGACGGGTTTCTTCCGGTGAGCCGTAGGAAAAGATAGGAACATAACAGATCTGCAACGCAAGTCTTCTATTATAAGTTCACAATGGGCAAACAAGGAATTGAACATCCTCAAACGCTAAGAAGACTATTTTTTTAATCCACGAGAATTTCAATGAACACTTCTAAATATATACACTTACAGAACATATTTTACACAGTAAACTACAGATGACAAAGGAAACTTACATGCCTGAGTACAAAGTACGACAACATATCAGAGATATCGATCACTTGTCACACTTTCCAAACAATCGTTTCTTCACTCCCTCCACTTTCTACTCTTCCTCATTTCATACCCCCCTCCTCATCCCACCTACCATATCTCCACCTCCAACATTCCCGTCAGTCAGCCATTACATTGGAACAACTATTCTTATCCCTGCCATCAGACGCCTAAGACATCTGCATGGTCTATCCACAGTTCAAAATTCTGATATTCGAGGGGAGAAAAGATCGTCCGGTGCCCCTGGTGGGATAATGGGGTATTATGCAACTCAACTGTGAAGGAAATAAACAACAGATGACATTAAGAAGATGTGTAAGTTCAATGTGAAGTCTGTTGATATGGTTAGTGCATTACGGCGACTGGGTGAAATGAAACCCGTCAAATGGGATATCGTCTGGTTTCTCGTGAGGTAAAAGAACTGAAGAACAAACTATTTTGTTCAAAGACAGAGAGCCCATATGTGTGACAGTGGTCAGCACTGGACAGCAATACTTTATTCAGTATGGATATCTCATCATTTGCACGTGAGCAACAGAAAACATCAAATCTGGCATTTGGTTGAAATTAGATAAGATATTAGGCAATATATACTTATCGCCAATGAAACCGCGGGTGCGCGCACACACACACAGACAAACATACACACACACACACACACACACACACAAACACACACACACACACAAGCACGCACACATATTTGATGCTAAACACCTCTTACAGAGGCTCAACATTCATGATCATGTTTGCACCGATAATTTTCGTGCTGTTCACCAAGACCTTTGTTTTGGCGATGAGTACATGTACATGTATATTTCATATTTACAACAACGCCTTCCTTCAGTTTCTTCTCCTCAGTTTCAATGCATAGCAAATAAGCATTGCTGCATTCGTTATGGAAGCAAATCCGTGCATGTATTGCAGGATGGATGGTCTGCCACCAATTGGCTGCACATTGGGCCTTGTGGCAGCAGCAGCTCTGGAGGATCTCATGGCCAGCACAGTGAGTCTTACAAGGACTTCCTATTCAGTTTCTATAGTGGGGCTCTCACATCAAGAGTTTCTCTGTACGGCGGTTACCGCTAGACGCCCGCCTCATTATCTGGAACCCGTGGTCGAAGAGCTTTCGGGGCCTGCTTCAGAAGTTCGACAACGGGAGGCCCCAAGGAGAACCAACCGCTACCAGAGCAGCGACTGTTGCAGATAGGAAAGGTCTCCCACTTCTGGAACAAATATGCCTGACAAGACTGCATGCGCTGTCAGGACTGCGGTCTGTTTCACGTCATCACTATCATCGAACCCCCTCCCGCAGCGAATATGACGTCAGTGTCGTCTCATGTGGGACCGCAGGCCAAACTCTGATGCGCAGGGGTGTCTGCACACAGGGCAGGCTACGGCAGCAGCATCAGGATGAAATCCTCTGTCCTTTCTGGCTTGGCGTTTCCAGTCGAGACTAGCCAGGCGCTTCACATTAAAGGCCTTTGCCTTTGTGAGTGAGCTGCCTCCAAGTTCTACTGTGAGCATTCAAGGCTTCCCACCAAATACTAAGAATGTTGCAGGACCGCAGTGTGTATATGAGTGTGTCCTTGAAACGTCTGGTCGGACCACCTTGCCGACGTGCGCTATGAGTTAGTTCTGCACAGAGGAGTTTCTTTGGTAGGCGGCTGTCATCCGTTCTTATCAAGGCCTCTATGTCTGGCAGTTTGGCACGTCAGAGTCTGTTCCATCTACCCCCAGTGTTTCATGTGGCTCAATAGCAGGAATGGGAACTCTAACTTGTGGATGAAGTATTTCATTGATTCGTTGGTTTATCTATCTATCATCCATCTGTTCACATAAAAAACGAATATTTCTATTCATTCGTGTATCTATTAATTTCTCCCTTTCTTTGTTCTTTGCTTCCTTTGCTCTGTCATTTGTTCATTAGTTTGTTCATTTGTCCATATCTCAACTATTCAACTATTTATTCATTCATTCCTTCAATTGTTCTTTCATCCATCCACCAACACATTTACTCATACATGCAGGTATTCATTCATTCATTCATGAATTCTCGCATCATTTCACTAACTTTTTACTTCCTTGTTAATTCTTTTTTGTATTCATGCAATACGTATTTCTTCAATCTATTTATCCATTAATTCGTTCCTTCATTTATTCTTCCACGCTCTGCTGCTCATCTACTTTACTACCTCACTGCAGACGACATTCAGCTGGCAGGCTGCCCACGCATCCTCACCAGATCGGAGTGGAGCGCCAGGCCTCCCACCGTGCATATAGGAAACATGCCTGCCCTGCCCAAGTACGTCTTCATCCACCACGGCACTGGTCCCTTCTGCCACACTCAGGACGAGTGTGCACGCCTCGTCCGCTCCTACCAGAACTACCACCTCGACACCCACCGTGAGCTGTACAAGTCAATGATTCACACATACACAAAATAACAGAAGGCACTTAGAGACAAGAGAAGGAGAATAGATAGCAAGAAGGAGGAACAGGAGACGCAGCAGAAGGGGAAGGAAGACGAGGAGAAAGGGGGGAGGGTGGAGGGGGAGAGGGAGAGGGAGGGGGGAGGGGGAGGGGGGAGGGGGAGAAGGAGGAAGAGGGGAGGGGAAGGAGGGGTGAAGGGGGAGGAGGGGAAGGAGGGGGAGGGGTAGGACGAGAAGGAAAGAAGAAGAGAAGGAGGAGGAGGAGGAGGAGGAGGAGGAGGAGGAGGAGGAGGAGAAGGAAGGGGAGGAGGAGGACGAGGAGGAGGAGGAGGAGGAGGACGAGGAGGAGGAGGAGGACGAGGAGGAGGAGGACGAGGAGGAGGAGGAGGAGGAGGAGGAGGAGGAGGAGGAGGAGGAGGAGGAGGAGGAGGAGGAGGAGGAGAAGGAGGAGATCGAGGACGAGGAGAAGGAGGAGGAGGAGAACGAGGAGGACGAGGACGAGGACGAGGAGGAGGAGGAGAACGAGGAGGACGAGGACGAGGACGAGGAGGAGGAGGAGGAGGAGGAGGAGGAGGAGGAGAAGGAAGGGGAGGAAGGGGAGGAGGAGGAGGAGGAGGAGGAGGAGGACGAGGACAAGGAGGAGGAGGAGGAGATCGAGGACGAGGAGAAGGAGGAGGAGGAGAACGAGGAGGACGAGGACGAGGAGGAGGAGGAGGACGAGGACGAGAAGGAGGCGAGGAGGAGGACGAGGAGGAGGACGAGGAGGAGGACGAAGAGGAGGAGGACGAGAAGGAGGACGAGGAGGAGGACGAGGAGAAGGAGGAGGAGGAGGAGGAGGAGGAGGAGGAGGAGGAGGAGGAGGAGGAGGAGGAGGAGGAGGAGGAGGAGATCGAGGACGAGGAGAAGGAGGAGGAGGAGAACGAGGAGGACGAGGACGAGGACGAGGAGGAGGAGGAGGACGAGGACGAGGACGAGGACGAGGAGGAGGAGGAGGAGGAGGAGGAGGAGGAGGAGGAGGAGGAGAAGGAAGGGGAGGAAGGGGAGGAGGAGGAGGAGGAGGAGGAGGAGGAGGAGGAGGAGGAGGAGGAGGAGGAGGAGGAGGACGAGGAGGAAGAGAACGAGGAGGAGGAGGAAGAGGAGGAAGAGGACGAGGAGAACGAGGAGAAAGAGGACGAGGAGGACGAGGAGGTTGAGGACGAGGAGGATGAGGTCGAGGAGGGCGAGAAGGATGAGGACAAGGAGGACGAGGAAGAGGAGGAGGAGGAGGAGAAAGACGACGAGGACGAGGACGAGCGGAAGGAGGAGGAGGTGGAGAAGGTGGAAGAAGAGTAGAGGGAGGAGTAGAAAGAGTAAAGGAAGGAGATAAAATAGTAGAAGGAGACGGCGTAGGAAGAGGAGCACAAGCAGGAGGAGTAGGACGAGCCGCACACAAGGAGGAGACGAAGAAGGAGAAGAAAAAGAAACAGGAAAGGCGCAGAATCACGAGGAGAAGATCATCCACCATGACGACGAAAACTAGGACAAAGAGAAGGAAAAAAAGCAGGACTAGGATGAGAAGGAGGGGCAAGACAAGGAGGAGGAGGAGCGAGGAGAGAGGAGAGATCAGTCTGCCTACTGTGAGGAGAGAAGAAGAGATTGGTCCGCCTGCTGGGTGAGAAGAAGAGAGAAGAGGAGGACGAAGCACCGAAGAGTGAAGAAGAAGAGAGAGAAGAGGAGGGCGAAGCACCGAAGAGAGAAGCAGATGAAGAGAAGAGATCGGCACACACACACAGCAGAGACGGACAGAGAGAGAGAGAGAGCGGGCAGAGTTGCAAGGTTGGTGCAAGAGTTTTTACACGGGTCGATAGTTTTTCCTTGTCGAGGGCTGACCTACGTGCTTTTATGTTTTATAATAGAAGGCTGACCGACATTTTACTTGTGCTTTTTTTTTCATTTTTCCCATTGGGAGTTGAGTAGAGGAAGAGTAGATGTAAATTTTTATAAGATTGGGTTATTGAGTATGTTGTGTTTGAGCTATATACCAATGTAACATTCTTTTTATTTTTATTTTTATTTTCTACCCGTTACGGGCATGTTTTATGTTGAAACTATAAAGACATGTAAGTAACCCGGGACCTGTTTTATTTCGTTTTTGTGGATCTCCGTAACAGGAGGAGGAAGAACTACTAGAGAGGGAAGAGCAGAACAGTAGGAGAGAATATCGCTCGTAAAGCAAAATTAAAACGCGAAATAATCTAGAAGACGGAATTAAACATCGATAGAATGAAACTGCAACGCGTTGAAACAATCTTTGATGTTGTTGTCCACAAACACATCATTTCTGACACTGAAAATATTAATAGAATCGATGTGTCTGTCTGGTACGTTTGAGTTTTAGAGGGATTTGAAAACTTCAGTAAAGTCATGACAACTTACAAAGGGTGTTGAGGGAGCAATAAAGACCGGGTACAAATACTTCAGTACACAATTGGTGGAAGCTATAATCATCAACGACATTGCTTTCATTATATTCACATTGCTGTTCATCTATGCAATAAAAATTCATGTATCAAGAGTGGACTTTTTCCCTTTCAGACTGGCCAGATATTGGCTACAACTTCGTGGTGGGAGAGGACGGCCATGCTTACGAAGCTAGAGGGTGGACTGAGATTGGAGCTCACACTTTGGGCTACAATGACGTTGGCATTGGTAATAACGCCGGAATGAGAGAACGAACGAACAAACGTACAAATGAATGAATGATTGGACGAACGGATAATGAGTGTTTGAAAACTTGAGAGAAAAACATTCTCCATAATGCAATCAGATAATTAGAACCACGTTACTAAGGCAAACTTGTTGATGGAAGCAATCCTGACCATGTTACATGGACATCGGAACCCTTGTCATGTCGTTTGCAAGCATAAGCAGACAGAAGTCTGTGCCATGGGATGAAATGGCCATACCATGTCCATTAGCATTTCTACTCAACGTCGTTTCGAAACATCAATCTTCCCTTTCCCCTTTCATCTACCCCCACCCCCAACGTCTCCTTCCCACACTCCAACGTTAAGCTTGGGGCTTTGACTGAAGGTGGGAGACAAATGCATTCGTATGGTTTATACACGTTTTATAGGGCCAAAATTAAACGTGCCGATGCTCTGCTAGATGTCTTGATCCTCCTGAATGAACAACTGGTCATCAGATAGGCAAGACTGGCGCATGAGCTAATGCCCAAGAAGATAATACATGTTTGCCTCAAACACTTACACACACACACACACACACACACACACACACACACACACACACACACACTGGTGGTTTTCATTGCTTGTGGCCGCCCGTATCCGAACTACTGGAGTAGGTCCTGAAAGCTCCAAGACAGGCGGATTTAGGCGAGCAAGATTTGGCGTTTGAATATGTGCGAAGCACAGTGCCGTAGTTCAATCCCTGAAATGGGAGAAAACTGGATTATTAAGTTCTCCATGGACATAGGTTCCACCTGAAAAGGAAGACATCGTGCGGCAACTGCCTATGTGAACTGATGCAGCGCTTTCCAAAAGCACACAGGTACTGTCATGGGCTGCCATGAGAGTAATAAAAGGATTTCGAAAGAGAAAAGACTGCATAACACTTAGTTTACCAGGACGTATCTGTGTAGTGTGTGCGGAGTACGTGGTGTGTGTGGTGCGTGTGTTGTTTATGGGAGGTAAAGTAGCGTTCACTTGGCTATCAAAGTCCATATCAGCATTCATACAGAAAATTTGAGTCGTTGACGTTCAGTACTCGGAGATTTGAGAACAATTTCCCAGTCTGTTTCACTTGTGCTAAATGCAACTGAAGGCAATGTAAAAGTCAGGGAGTATGCCATTGTAAGTTGGAAAGGGTCTCATTTCTCACGTAGCTCACGCATAGAATCTTGCGTTCACAAATAAACAAACAAGCAACTAGTTTTTTAATGCTCTCGTGCCACAAATGCGGAATGATCCCAGAGTTGCAGCAGTTCCATGTTTTCCTTCAATCGCTCCCCACCCTCCTTCATTCAGCCATCTGCGTCATTGGGGACTTCACCAGCCGAGTGCCCAACGACGCTGCCCTCAACACCGTCAAGCAGCTGATTCAGTGTGGACTGGACAACCACAAGATCAGCCCCACCTACAAACTGCTGGGACACAGGGACGTTGGTACAACCTCTTGCCCTGGCCAAAAGCTCTGGGAGCTCATCCATTCCTGGCCTCACTACGGGAAATAACGCCACTAGTGCTCTGACAAAGAAATGGTACCCAGCGGCGGATGGAGAACTGCAGATTACCAACAAGGACCTGGATCGACACGGTCGATCTGACTGCTGACCAGGCGCTCTCCTGCGCTTTCTTTTCGGCGCGTCTGTTGTTGCACGCCAAGACGTTCACGTCGTATTAGCTGTTCACCTTAGAGTCCGTCACGATTGTTTCTCATGTGTAACTGGCACCGCCTTAACTGTTTCGACTCTTTTCGGACCTTTTCGACAGTCGAAATAGATTTGCAAACAAGCAATTAAAAGGTAGGTTTCTCTTAACTATGTGTCCATTCCCGCACATTCTTAATATACATGTAGAGGAACAGGTCAAGGTATTTGGAAAAAGTGTTTTTACAGAGATAAACACACGATGGGTCAACGTGGTGTCAACATATTCACCAAACGTTAGGCCAATGTGGTTGCCGTTTTTGGCGCAACAGGCCTTTGTAACCACAGTAATGAGTTGGCCCAACGTGTTGGGTCAACATTGGGCCAACGCTGCAAAGGGATCTAACCAACGGAAATGCCAACGTATGAGCCAATGCTCCCTGCCTGCCGATGTTCCTACTTTATTACCCTGATTAAAATGCAAAGGTAAAAGTATGAGTGAAATTTAATATAGCGACGTTTTATTCATGCCGGAGTCTCAAACCGCTCTCACATCTTTGTCTTTTGATCACTGGGCCGCTTGATTAATTCTTCACTGGCACCTGATGGCTAGCGCTGTAACAGATAAGACGCTCTGACAGTTACCAGCACCAACTCCACTCCCTGGAAAGTATTTCAACCCGATGCTGGCTCACAGCCGCATACAAGGGTTAATCACACTACAGTGTGCAATCGCTGTCCTTATAGATACTCAGTTTTATTCTTGGGTGGGGAGAAGCAAAATGATTTCAACAAGTACCTTGCTTCAGGATGCAGCTCTGGGATCCGCACTGCGTAGAACGCCATACATACAAGCCACGAGCGATTGCTGGTCAAGCACGCTAACCACTCGGTCACCGAGGCTAACAAATTACGTTGAATGTAATTTCAATAGATGCATATCTTGGGATGGCATTTCAAACTTCGAGCACTGAGGGCTAGTAGGTCATGCAAGGAATAAACATCAAGCTGTAGGAGAGGAATTGCTACTCAACTCGTTTAGGCAATAACGTAATTTGCTACTCATCATAATACACACAGATGGTGAAAATAGCAAAGATTTTGTGCTCATGATCCCCACCTTATCAATGGAAATAGTCTACAAGTACACGCTATCATTTATCAACCCCGATCATAGTGAACACAATTCATTAGCAAGATGTCTCAGTGCTCTTCCTCTTGCGCAGTTGGATCCTTTTTCAGTCTGTTTGAAAACATCATTATGTAAATTGGTCTACTAACATGATGTCAACGGTGATTTTTGCATGCATTGGCGCATACACGATGCCAACATGTGCCACCAGCAGTTGTAATGCAGACGAGATCTAACCTAATGCCAACAGTGTTTTTGCATGCGCTGGTGCACACGTGATGCCAGTTTGTGCCACCTATGGTTGTATTATATACGATAACCCAACACTGGTTCACCATCGTGATGCCAACTTTAATTTGCATGCGTTGCCACCAACGGCTGTATTGCGTACGATGAGCCAACGTTGGTGAACCAACGTGATGCTAGTAGTATACATTATGGCGGGATGACCTCATTAATTAGCACCCCAATTAATGAGGCTGTTTTCTTTTTGACTTGCCATGCTGAAATTTAATCTCCCGCATGCCAGCCAGGCAGAAGGCTGTAAGCGTCACGCGGGGCAAGCACTCCTGCCCTGCTTGGGCAGTGGCGATCAAGCTAGCTTGCTCTCAGTGTCTGCCCGGGCTAATGCCTTTTTTAATCTGGAGGCAGGGAGAGGCATGCCACCGCTTGCAGCCCGCATGGCTGCGAAGCCAACAGGTGAAGGGGCATAACTCGCTT
>JAWQFJ010009261.1:0-10148 GCA_034096865.1 Theodoxus fluviatilis | reverse complement strand
TCTGTCTTGTATTGCAGTCTGGTCTTGTATTGCAGTCTGGTCTTGTATTGCAGTCTAATCTTGTATTGCAGTCTGGTCTTGTATTGCAGTCCAACCCTAAACCCAATCCCGCTATCCACGTCTTTGTATAGGCGCGCCATGTTTTCCATAGCAACCGGCTCCGTGTTTACAGTAAGCTCGCGATCGATGTTCTAAAGATGCCAATAGATGATGACGCACGCGCCCCTTTGTACCACCTCTTCGATTCGCGTTCTCTGTATGTCTGTCATGTAACTTTGCAAAGCACACATATGTTGAGCATGATTTCTCCTTTCAAAATGATGTTTATATTTGTGTGCAATTTGTCTTTTTTGGCGTTTGTTTGTTTGTTTGTTTGTTTGTTTGTTTGTTTGTTTGACCATTGAAATACAGTTGCAACTTTACGGTCTACCAACGTTTGGAAATTTGTCTTTCTCTCGCCATGGATCTCTGTGGGTTGGGGGGGGGGGGGGGGGGGGGGGGGAGGAGGGAAGGTGGGTTAGGAATGGACCCAACCGGGTCTCCCTACGCGACTGAAAGAAAGGGAAGTAACTCGGGCAATCGAGACTTGACCTACTCGAGTAATTTTGTAACCTGTGGATTTGCATACCCAGCCCATGTTAAAGACCGTAAGGCTTCATTCATTCATTCATTCATTCATTCATTCATTCATTCATTCATTCATTCATTCATTCATTCATTCATTCATTCATTCATTCGTTCGTTCGTTCGTTCGTTCCATCATTCATTCATTCATTCATTCGTTCGTTCGTTCGTTCGTTCATTCATTCATTCATTCATTCATTCATTCATCCATTCGTTCGTTCATTCATTCATTCATTCATTCATTCATTCGTTCGTTCTCTCGACAGTGGAGTACGGAAGGTTCGAGTACTGGAGGACAAAACACTACGACGCTGCGCTACGTTGCCTTGACAACCATGGCTCTGTCACGCTGATTGGACCGCCAGGAGCAGGTGCGTGTGACGTCTTCGTTTTCCTTATCGCCATGTAAGACACTCTGTATACTTGTGGATCCTTCGGTCCGCAGCGGGTAACATGCGCCTTGAGCATGTCTTAACTCATGGTAAGGCGCTATATAAATCCACACATTATTATTATTATTATTAACATTCCCGGTACATCCACAGAGCTGGTGGACACACTGTAATGTCTCTGCAGTTTGTGTGTGCATTTTTCTGTTCAATTAGTGCACGACCTTTATATGCGATCTCTGTAAACTTACTGAGCTCCCGAATCCCTGTAGAATTGGTTGCATGAACATGATGTAAATCTTAAACTCACCAGCCTATCATGTTAACCCACCCGTGACATTACTAGAAAGTCAACATCTGACAACAAGCTTTCAACCGCTTCCATACGCTTCTCTTTTCGGCGAGCTTTTACAGTCAAGAACTCTTTCTTCCGGCTACACGAACTATTTGACCTTTGTACTCTGCCCTCTGACCTCCAGGTAAGACGGCCTTGGCCTGCGAGCTGCTACGTCACGCGCTCCACAAGGGAAGCACCGTCCTTGCAGCTGAGACGCCACGTGACGTCATGGAACTCTTCAGGAAGTCCAGCGAGGAGGTGGGAAAGACCCTGGTGCTGGTGGACGCCATATTGGGGGAGAGCGACGTCGACGTCACCAGAGTGGAGGAGTGGCAGGAGGTGCTGGTGGAGGTGGACCTGAGACTGCGACTTCGATCCGACGTAGGCAAGGGTCACGTGTTCCAGTTCGTGTTTACCGTGCCGTCTGTGGACAGGGACGACGACGTGGAGGCAGACAGGCTGCTGAAAGCACATTCTCTGGTGGTGCAGGCTGACCGCACGGTGGACCTGTCCGTGTGGGACGAGGAGGACAAGAGGACAGTCTTCCAACGCCAGGGCGATCTGTGGGAAGAGGACACGGACGACCCGAAGAACAGCTTCGATCGCGTCGCCTCTCTGGACTGCAGGCTCGGCTTCCCACTGACCTGTCGGTCATTCTTCATGATGAGGGAGAGGATCCCGAGCATCGAGGAGTTCTTTTCTGACCTCAACAGCCAGCGTGCCCTGCTGGAGAGCTTCGTCAAGACGGATCCAGAAAGCGCGCTGGTGATGGCGATGGTGGTTCTTGCGGACAACAGGCTGGACGAAGAAATGTTCCCGTCTTATGAGTACAAACGGAAACCCGGAAACAACGCGGCGGATCGACCCCCTCGCGGTCGTGGTGGTCCGTCCAAGAGAGAGGAGTCTTCTCATGCAGCCGCTCCTTCACTTCCAGCGTCGTCATCTGCCTCAAACGGGTCAGCGGCGTCTCTGCTCAGTCGCGTCCAGAGGCGCGTGGGGTCCGGAGTGAGCAGACTGAGGTCCTGGCTGGACAAGCGCCTCCACTCCGCGGACGCAAGCCTCCCCGTGCTGCACGCGGACTCCGCGTCGCTGGTGGACAAGGCCCAGCTGCTCCTGTCCCTGGAGGTGGAGCTGACGCTGGCAGTGGAGGGGAAGGTGAGGGCGATGGTGGTGATGCAGTCAGTCCTGTCCCAAGATGGCGGTCGCATTTCCTTCAGACATCCCCTTCACCACGACGCCATGGTGGACATCCTGCAGGCCAGGGACAGGGAGACGCTGGCTTGCCTCTGCAGCAGGGGGTTCCTGCACGACAGGGTGCTCGTGACGGAAGACCCCCAGGTCAGGAGAGGACGGGTTTACCTCGACCCGACCAGCCAGGGCCTCCTCGTAGACCGACTCGTGGACTACATCTCCAGAAGGATCTACCACGTGACTTGCAGCCATCCCAACCTCGACGACCCCGCCATCGCAGACGCGGTTTTCTCCGGACTACGTGAGAAAAAAGTCCTCAAGGACGTGCTGACGTCACCGGACGTGGAAGGTCACGGCTCCTTCCTGGCGTGCTGCGTCAGCGCGTATCCCTCCGCGCTGTTTGCCACGGCGTTCGAATTCTGTCGAAAGTCCAAGAAACTGTCCAAGGTCTGCCTTCACCCAAGAGCCCTGGCCGAGATCCTCAACCGTTGCTGCGTGTACGACAACGTGGAAGCCTTCGACGTCACAGACAAGTTCCTAGGGACCAGCAGCTTCCGAGAAATGAAGACAGAGAACCCAGGGCTGGTGGGAATTTCGGACGCGGTGCGGCAGTTAATGCGCCTTGGTCTTCCAGGCTCCTGCACCGGAGGCAGTCCCTGTGACGACACGCCCAAGGACGCGAGGGACTCTGGGGACGGCGCCGGAGCCGCCGACGACGACAACGAGTGGGACTTGTTTTGTGGCAAGCCCTGCTGCCAGACCTTGGCCTCCCTGGCGGTGCTGCACCGTTCCAACAAGGTGCTGGAGAGGATGGTCAGCAGCTTCCTGAACACGCTGACCCAGGGTCAGACGCGCGACGCCTTCTACCTGGCCTGCGTCACCAACAACGCCCGGGCTTTCGCCGTCCTCATGGGACGCCCCATGGGCCTGGGCACCTACCCCCTGGTGCAGCTGATCGCTCGGGCAGGGGCTGATGACGTCATGGAGCACTTGGTCTCCACGCTGGAGGAAGTGGCAGAGCCGGCGAGCGAGGGCCACCGTGACCTGACTGACGTCAGAGATGGACGCGGACGGACTCCGCTGATGGTGGCAGCCCACCACGGCCACGTCAGACTTGTGGAGCTGCTCCTTCCCCACAGTGACGTCAACGCCAGAGACGATTGCGGCTTCACCGCCCTGATGCTGGCGTCCTTCCGGGGATTCCCCCACGTGGTGGACGCGCTCCTTTCCGCCAGTGACGTCACGTTCAAAGACAACTTCGGGCGCACGGCGCTGCACACCGCAGCTGCGCGCGGTCACGTGCACGTCGTGACGTCACTGCTGCCTGCCTGCGACCCCGACCACGCCAGTTCGGACGGAGACAGCGCCCTGGCTATCGCAGCGTGCTACGGACGCCACGAGGTGGTGTCCACGCTTCTGCCCGTGTCCGACTGCTCGCGCCAGAACGCCAAAGGACGCACCCCGCTGCACCTCGCCGCCATGCACGGCCACGCAAGCACGGTCAGCCTGCTGCTGCCCCACTCTGACGCAGGGTGCGTCACGGAGCGAGGGCTCACCGCCCTGCAGATGGCCGCCACCAACGGCCACTCCCACGTGGTCCAGATCCTCCTGCCGGCGTCCCACGCCAACCACGTGGCCACGGACGGCATGAACGCCCTTGAGCTGGCCGCCATCCAAGGTCACGACAAGGTCGTGGAGGTCCTCCTGCCCCAGACGGACCTGAGCCACAGCGACGGCGACGGGAACACCGCCCTGCACCTGGCGTCCTACTTCGGTCACGCGGACACCGTGCGCGTCCTCCTTCCCGCCTGCGACGCTTCCCTCCAGGACAAGGAAGGCCGAACACCGCTCCACGCGGCTGCCACCCACGGCTACGACGAGATCGCCCGGCTCCTCCTCCCAGTGTCCGACCCGCGCTGCAGGGACAGGGAGGGCGAGACCGCACTGGCCATGGCAGTCTGCTTCGGATACAGAGCCGTGGTGGAGACCCTCCTCCAAGCGAGCGACGTCACTCTTGCCAACGCTTCCGGTCAGACGCCCCTACACCTGGCAGCAACGGGCGGCCATCTTGAAATCGCGCGCCTCCTGCTTCCCGCGTGCGACCCTTCCCGCGTGGACGCCGAGGGCAACACGGCGTTGAACCTTGCTTACAGGGGCGGCAATCTTGACCTTGTCCAGCTCCTGCTGCCAATCACAGACCCCAGTCTGGTAGGGGATCACAGCTTGACGGCGCTTCACATCGCGGCGGAATGCGGCAGCGTGGAGACTGTCAAGGCCTTGGCGCGTGGGTCGGACCCCCTGAAGGGGGACGAGGTGGGCCGCACCCCCTTGCACATGGCGACCTGGGCAGGCCGTGTGGAGGCCATCGAGGCCTTGCTGTCTGTGTCCGACCCGTCCCAGACCGACATGGAAGGTCGCACGGCGCTCCACCTGGCGTCTTTCTGCGGCCACGTCCACTGCGTCCGTCTCCTCCTGCCCGTCTCGGACCCCCGCCTGTCTGACAAGGAGGGCAACACGCCCCTCCACCTGGCTGCCCTCAGGGGCCACGCCGGCGTCGTTGCTCTCCTCCTCCCCTGCAACGCCCCGCCTGCCCTGAACGGAGACGCCAACCCTGCTCCACCTGGAGATCTGGCTCCAGCCTCCAGAGACTCGAGTGCTGAGACAGAGAGAGGCACAGCCTACGACGCGGAGAAACCACCGTCTTCCTGTGTCGCTTCTCGTGTAGGAGAGAACGACGCCGACTCGCCTGACCCCTTGTTACCCAAAGACGACTTTCTCACCGCGAAGACGGGAGTGGACCTCATCTCTGACCCACTGCACAGGAACAAGGAAGGTCTCACCGCCCTGGAACTGGCCGCCAGGGCTGGACATGCTGACGTCATCGCCATGCTGTTGCCCTTCTGCAAAGGCGAAGCGGCTTTGTCGGCATGGCAACTGGTGTTACGTCATCATCCCGGAAGTTGCGCACTGGGCGTGTTTCATGGGTTTGTTCCCCAAAAGGGCCGGCCCCCCAGTCCCCCATTGTCTCCCTGACGCCCATGCATGGGCATGAGTTGACAGGGACTAAGCTGGTTGATAGACACGAAGTAGAGAGAGAGAGAGGGAAGGGAAGGAGGTGAGAGACACAGGCACACACACACAGACGCACAGACAGGCACACACACACACACACACACACACACTAACAGACAGACAGACAGACAGACAGACAGACAGACAGACAGACAGACAGACAGACAGACAGACAGACAGACAGACAGACAGACAGACAGATACACACACACACACACACACACACACACACACACACACACACACTGACAGACAGACAGAGAAACAGACAGACAGACAGACACTGACAGACAGACAGACAGACACAGACAGACAGACAGAGACACACAGACAGACAGACAGACAGACAGACAGACAGACACAGACAGACACAGACAGACAGACAGACAGACAGACAGACAGACAGACAGACAGACGGACGGACAGACAGGCAGACGGACAGACAGAAAGACAGACAGACAGACGGACAGAGAGACAGACAGACGGACAGAGAGACAGACGGACAGACAGACAGAAAAACAGACTGACAGACAGACAGACGGACAGACAGACAGACAGACGGACAGACACACAGACAGACAGAAAGACAGACAGACAGACAGACAGACAGACAGACAGACAGACAGACAGACAGACAGACAGACAGACAGACAGACAGACAGACAGACAGACAGACAGACAGACAGACAGACAGACAGACAGACAGACAGACAGACAGACGGACGGACGGACGGACGGACGGACGGAGAAACAGAGACGGAGACGTGGACTGCTACATATTTGGAGACCAGAATGGCTGTTCCAAACATGCAAAGAAAAACGAGTGACCTCCCTTACACTATCTAATGGGCTGAAAGCCGTGAGCACAAGTAGGTTTCACCCACTGACGCACGATATAAATAGCAAACTTATCTGTGTTGACTCGTATCACTGACGAGGGACAAAGCACAATTCTGGAGCACTCGTTTTCACATTGAGTTGCAAAATCTTCGAAATAAATCAAATCAACCTTTGCGGATGAAAGTGACGTGATTGTAAAAAAAAAGAAACATTTGACACCTCGAGATGTGTATTTGTTGAGTCCATGAATGCAACTGTTATCATACGAAATGAGATGTGCTCGTGTTGTGTGTTTAGGGTGCTTAGACGAATGTATCTATGACTGTTGCCAAGTTTTGCACAAGAAGTTGAGGGCGCGAGAAAGAAACTGGACAAATCTGAGATCAGTATCCACTACAAGACTCATTTTCGAAGGAGTGCTTACTCCCCTTTTATGTTTTTTGTAATAATGAAAATGTGTGGACTACTGTTACAAAATTGAGTAGAAGTTTGTGCACCTTACTTTTCAGATGATAACATGTCGTTCTATTGGTGGAAGTCATAATCTCGATCCCCCCCCCCCCCCCCCCCCCCCGAAAATGGCACATTCACCTCGCAATGCTCAAGAAGGGTGATCTGCTTCCGAAAATCGATGATATAAGGATTGTTTACCCGTATCTATTTGATGTTGCTGCAGTAATCAACTCGTCATAATCGTTGACATGGAATACAAGGGCATTTAATGAAATTACTCTGCTTTTCTGTTTATTTCTTTAAACATTCACGTGTACGTGATTACAACAATAAAATAATGTTTTAGGACTGAAAAGCGTACGTGTTTTTGAGTTACATGCATGATTGGAATGATAGTTTTTGTTTCTGATTTTGAAACAAGAGACAGATACCAAGGCAGATGAAGTTGCTTGTTTGTGTTTATTTCGTGTTCCTCAAGAATCTCGAGGGCTAGGCGTTGCCCACGGCGTCTCGTTCACAAGGAGGCACTCGCTGCGAGGGAGGGTGACCGCGGTTGCTCTGGAGGTCCCTTGCTGCGTCTCGCTGAAGAGGCCCGGGTGAACCAACGTACAGGATGCACTCGCTGCAGGAGGTGACGCGGTTGCTGAGGCCTTGCTGCGCCGTGAAGAGGCCGGGTGACAATGGCGGAGACGTGCACATGGGTTGCCACTGATTCACGGCACTGGTGCCTGTATTGTGCTCCTTACTGTCCGAGAATGGAGAAGTGCACAGTGCCTGTATTGTGCTCCTTACTGTCCGAGAATGGAGAAGTGCACATACATGTTGCACTCGCTCTCTTCGCAGTGTCCTGTTGTACGGGGGTTCTCCTAGCTTGCGCCGGGAAGTCGAAGTTCACAAACACTGGTGGTCGTTTTCGATAAACTTTATTCACGCACTGGTCGATACACAGTGGTGACAGTAAACAGTATCGTCGTAGCAGCTTCACTCTATGCGCAGTGCCGCAGAGGACTCACTCCTTACAAAGGAGGACTCGTTTATCCTCTAGTTAAGCTCTCACCTTAACTATGTCGTATCTGCTCTCGTGTGTGTCTCTCTTGCTTTATCGCGCTTTATATACCTTAATACAGATTCCAGAGCCTTCGAGAACAGCCTACGATCTACTCCGCTGCCGCGAAGCTTCACGAATGACGTCACGTGACACAGTCAAGACAAATTTAGCCCGACTCAACCACGTGACCAGGTAACCGAATTAGCGGAGAGGCTGATATAAACAAACCGATTGCGCTACGATCTTCTTGTACGATCTAGAACATTCACAACATACACATAAGTATTTGCTGTTTGAGCCTTCATTTGTATATTCTAAGGAGTATGAGTATAGGTTATTTCTGGACAAACATTGTCGAAATTTTTAATTGTTTGCATACACGAAGCGTCCTACATGTCCACTCTATGAATTGTGTCCCTTGTTTTGATCTAGGTGTATCGAGGCACAACATTTTCGACAAAAGTGTCTACTATTGAACCCGCGTTGCTTTCTTTTCTTTGAAAAAGTTCCCGTGCCATTCGAGATGTCACCATGGTATGTTCTATCAAGTGAAAAACTGCTGTGATGTCGATCTGTATCGACAGTTACCACGTCTATCGGCAACTTCTTCACCGAATCTCGCGCCAGGACGCAGCCATGTTCTCTCGGACTTCCGCATCGCCAGTTGATGATCGGCCGTTTCTTACACCTCTTTCTACGCTTGCCTCGCCCTGACGTGTGTTGTAAGCGGCGAGTCGCGCGAGATGTCTCGCAGCGAGATTGGCGAGCGCGAGATGCGGCTTAGCAACGGGCAAACAGCAGGCGAGGCGGAAGTGGATTTATCTAATATGGCGTCGCCCGACAGAACTGGTTTGAAACGAGTGTTATTATTGGAGTTTCTTGAAGATTCTGACCTAGGTTATGACTGCATATTTTATCGACCCCAACGTCCCCAATGCGACCACAAAATCTCAAGAATGTACACCGCTGTTCTGTGAAAGTACCAATCATGATCATCATGATGATCATGTAATGTGTTGATTGTTGCTGCCATACCAAAGCAGAACACTAAAGTGGAACTAGCGCGGAAAGAAACGAGCACAACTGAAACAAACTAGTAGAATTCCACACCCTCCCTATTCCCATTCAACGTAAAATTACTCAAGAATGCTGAAAGAACACTTACGTTTTAATATTCTGTCCCATTCCTCCGTGGCAACGCGACAATTGAAAAAAGTCCCATCGAGAAACAGAATTCCAATGCGGGTAGTCGCCATTTTGTTTCTTTGTTTCTAGCCCGCGAGCTACAGAAAGAGCCTCTCGCCAAGTCTTGCGAGACACGCGAGCCACTCGCCGCCTTACAACATCATGGCTAGCCCCACTTGCGAGATGCTCGCATGGCTCGCCGCTTACAACGCACGTCAGGCCTTGCCCTACAAGGAGTGTAGCTAGCGTAGACAACGTTGCCGCAGGCTTGATAATTGGAGTCGTACGGTCCAGAGGTGGGGTTTTCCAGAACTAGCACTTGCTAGCAGAGGCAATCGATGAGGCGTTTCCCGCCTGCTCGCTGTAAGCATGGAGGAGCGGGTTTCAGAATTCAGACGAACAAGTAGGCTGTTCTGGTTTTGGATACGGACTTATGGCAAGAACTGACTGACTGGACGTTGCGTATATCACACACACACGCACGCACGCACACACACACACACACACACGCACACACGCACGCACGCACACACACACACGTATGCATGCATGCATGCACACGCAAACACGCACACACACACAAACACACACACGCACGCACGCACGCATGCATGCACACGCAAACACGCACACACACACAAACACACACACGCACCCACGCACGCATGCACGCACACGCAAACACGCAAGCACACACACGCGCGAAACACGTGCGAATGAAAGGAGCTCAATCTTCGCTGTCACCTGTGACAAGCGTGCATAACTTTGAAAAGTCTTGATTTGCACGTGCAGGTCATGGGGGGAAATCGAGGAGTCGCTCTCGGCAGACTTCTCGCAACTAAGTGCGACGCAGAACTCCTCGCTCTCGCCGCGGTACGGTCTTGACTGCAGTGCTCTAAACTTGTGCGAATTACGTGGCGAGCCTCGCTGCAATTGTACGAAGATCGGAAACATACGCATTACGCGTTTGTGACGTACTTGTTCTTTAATCAAATTAACTCGTTTAAAT
>JAWQFJ010009260.1:0-52526 GCA_034096865.1 Theodoxus fluviatilis | reverse complement strand
TAAGGCCATTAAGCACGAAAATCACTGGAATAGTTCCAAGTAAGCTCAGTATTAGTCACAATGTCCCTATTTACTCGCCTCTTACGAATCGTGTAGGGAGACGGGGTGGGTCGATTCTAACCTCAATCCACAGGGATAGCGCGGAGGGAGATGTACGAGTTTCTTGGCTCGCAATAGGTCACGTCCTTTTCCACGCCTACCAGCCCTCTGCTTTGCCGTCTACGAATTAGAATCGCCGACAAACACACTTTGTAAGTTGCCGTTGCAATATTTAATTCGAAGTTTTTCGAATAATTTTGTGCCGTAGCGTATACCAATATGAGTACGTGTTCACTAAGCAGAAATGTATCAACGGTGTAAGCTGTGACGGTTTTTAAAATTGTCGAGTGTATTTCGAACATTATTGTCACCACTTGCTTTATTGTCATAAATAAAATGTGCAGCCTCTTCCCCTATTGAAAGAATGCAAATATTGTATATAAGTTGGAAGGGAAGTTCCTGGCACGTGTAGACGTTGATTCAAAGCTAATGCTGTCATACGGAGGGGAGGGTAGATGCACAGTTTTTATCTTTTTTTTTTTTTTTTTTTTTTTTTTTTCTTTTTTTTTTTTTTTTTTTTTATGTTTTTTTTTTTTTTTTTTGTTTGTTCACCGAGTGTCTTTCACGCACAGCATTACACGTATAGACAGGTTTACGACACAGGGTTGCAACCAGTATACTATTGTCAAGCCAGTATACTATTGTCAAGCCAGTATACTATTGTCAAAATATTCAAATAAGCCCAGATTCTTGAATCCGTTCCAGGGATAGAACCACAACACTGCGCCTCGCACATCGTCCAACCCCAAAGCATGCTCGCCTATCTCCGCCTGTCAAAAGACATGGTTTCAACAAGCGAGTAGAGGCTGAGGGGCTGACCGTGTACTCATGCATGAAAGGAGAGCACTGGGGGATGGGCTGCCAGGAACTGGTGTATGTAGTATATAAAAATGAAATAGTGTTTCCGAGTTAGAGGCCGAGACATGTAGGTGCTTGTTCGCGACACGGCGATTCTCCAGTGACAAGACTGAACTAATTCGAATAGATTGGATTGGATTGATTGTGTTTTACGGCCTATGAGCCTTTGTAGGCTATTTAAGACCATTAAGCACGAAAATCACCAGAACAGTTTAGAGTAAACGTAATTCAGTCACGGCGTCCCTAGTTATTCGCCTCTTACGAATCGCGTAGGGAGACGCGATGGGTCAATTCTTACCCCGAACCCACAGGGGGAGTGTTGGCGGTTGATGGCATGGACGCCTGTCCAATATGTCTGAAAGACATCCAGCCTGGAGAAAAGATGAGAACCCAGCTCTGTGGACATAGGTTCCACTGTGGCTGTATTGACCGGTGACAGGTGTCCTCACCACTGATCGCCATCCCAGTGTGCAGGCAACGCCCCCTGCCCCCACAGGACTGGGAGCCAATGTGGGACATGGAGGAACAGGAGGAGGAGGAGGGGGGGAGGAGGAGGAGGAGGAGGAGGAGGAGGAGGAGGAGGAGGAGGAGGGGGGGAGGGGGAGAGGGAGGGGGAGGGGGAGGGGGAGCGGGGGAGGGGAGGAGGGGGAGGGGGAGGGGGAGGGGGAGGGGAGGAGGAGGAGGAGGAGGAGGAGGAGGAGGAGGAGGAGGAGGAGGAGGAGGAGGAGGAGGAGGAGGAGGAGGAGGAGGAGGTGGAGGAGGAGGTGGTGGAGGAGGTGGTGGACGCGGAAGAGGAGAGGGAGGAAGGATGGGAAGGGGAGGATGAATGGTATGATGAGGAGGGGGATGGATGGATGGATAGTGTTTTACGGCCTATTAGCCATTGTAGGCTATGTAAGGCCATTAAGCACGAAAATCAATTGAACAATATAGAGTAGACGCAAATGTCACGGTGTCCCTAGTTATTCGCCTCTTACGAATCGCGTAGGGAGACGCGGTGGGTCAATTCTCACCCCGAACCCACAGGGTCATGAATAAATGAATGATAACTCCCGATGTAGTGCGTTTCGAAGTTTGCTTCGCAAGACACCGTTTCGCGTGTGGCATACTCCTAAGAAAAACGTGCTTCGATGCAAAACGCGCCGAAACGACTTTTGGTTTTGCTTCTAAGCATGGCAGTGTTTTCCCGTTTCCCGTGTGGCTTGGACTTATGAAAGGATGGATCTATGGATCTTAAAGTCATATCAGCCTAGTATGATTTTTTCTATCAATGCATAAAAAATACTTAACATTCAGCACACTGAACTACGTGATCCGGGTTCCACTGCCCAAGTGGTATCAGTCCGTTACAGCTGATCACGTTGTCACCTTATTTCCTGCCGTTTACATATTTATATAAAAATGGTCTCCAATTTACGACCATATGCATAGCCCAGAATCTCCCCAAAAGAACATTTGTCTCTTCGTGTGGTGGGTGGTTCCCCTTCGCGTAGGGAGACGTGGTGGGTCAATTCTTACCCCGAACCCACAGGGGGAAAGGCGATAGAAATGGCGCCTTTACCCCCATGTCTCCACACGGGGAAAGCGTCGTAGACTACTGCTTACTTTTACTTGAAAAGTTCACGTCCGCCATTAGTGTGAAGGTTGCAGAGAATGTTCCTCAAGTCATGCACCCCTCGACATTAGCATTGGCCCACGGATTCTTCGCAGAAGTTGTTCTCAGGGCACAAACACGCAAGCAAGCACGCACGCACGCACGCACACTACAAGCACAATTAAGATGACAAGAATGGATCAGAAGCAAAACTCAAGCTGTCATCACGAACACAAGGACAAGAGGCAAGTTCTACCTTCCTCCTCCAGGCTTGGCTGCAGCAGCTGCCTGTGCGTGTCCCGTCGTGCTCTTTTTACCATGAAGTCACCGGTGACGTCACTGGTGACATCAGTGCTGCGGAAGTCCTCACTGCGGAAGACACGCACTGCCATGGCCAAAACGGAAAAAGCCAGATACAGCAAGGACGTCACCAGAAGGCGCTTCCCCCTCGACATCCGGCAGCCTCGCTTTCGCCGCATGCAAGATGGCGTCCCGGTCGCTAATGTCGAAAGTGGAACTCTTCCGTGATGGCGGGCAGCTTGCGCAACGAAGTCCGCTTTCACGTGGAAGGGAGTGGTGGGAGATGTCACGCCGCCCTGTATATAGCGTTCTGTTTCCATGGCGACCATGGGAAGGCGGGGTCAAGGTCGTGACCTTGCTGCCTAAAGCAGAAGGCGATAGTCAGGGAGGCTAAACTGAGTGGTTGTTGCTTGCGTCACCTCATCTGTTTCACAGCCGTCTGAAAGCAAGCATCACTTAATGAATAAGTGAAGAAACGAACGAACGGACGAATGAATGACTGCGTGCATGCATGAATGACTAAATGCATGAATGAACGTATGAAAGAACGTCATGTTACGGGCAATCAACTGTGTAGAGATGTAAGGCTAGCGATCGTGAAAAGCACTAGAGCTGATCAAAGCAAGATACATGGCGCGTTCAATATACACGCCACTGAGCGATACGAGAGCGATGGATGGAGGATTGGAGTTTAAAGGCCCATCAGCCTTGTAGGCTATATAAGGCCACAACGTTAAGAAACACCCACTCTCTAGTAAGGGCAGTATTTTATACGGCTCGTAGGCGGGGCAGTGGTTCCAAGCAGATGCTCTTAAATCGTACATAAACGCACATGCCACACACCATAGCTTCATTCCCATACCACGCGTCCATCTGTTTCTCCAGATAAGGGGGAGAGAAAAAGTGAAGCTGCCATTTGTCTCTACTAATACTTCTATTATCATCCACGGTTGCGTTTTTATTTTTGGTATGAATGGATGTTTAGTGTTTTACGGCCTATCAGCCTTTGTAGGCTATGTAAGGCCACTAAGCACGAAAATCACCAGAACAGTTTAGAGTAAACGTAATCCAGTCACGGTGTCCCTAGTTATTCGCCTCTTACAAATGGCGTAGGGAGACGCGGTGTGTCCATTCTTACCCCCAACCCACAGGGGAATACGAGAGCGAGGTGCATGCAAACAAGTCGATAACGGAGTGCGGAGTGGGAGCGAGTGGCAAAACTTTGTCGTCTCAAGGTCATCCTAAACGACCAGATCTGGATCACATAACGTCACATCCCTATCTTGTACGCGCGCCGTCAACACACGACGTCCCTAGTCACTTGCTCTTTGCAAATCGCATATGAAGACGTGGTGGGTCTATTTTTATCTCCAATCCACGCTAGAACCAACGCTACGTGACGTTGGAAACGCACACTGATGACGTACAAGCAGAAGACGCTTCAAGGAGCACGTGGTTTACACTGCCGCCTTAACAAGAACGCTGGTAGCGGACACAAAAACCACCCACATTTTCCCTTAACCACACATTCAAGGGTGATGTGGCAAGAAACTCAACGGAGCGAGGCAACAGACGGTCTCCAGAGGAAAGAAAGAGCCCCTGCCAACAAGTGTTTCGGCCCTAGACACCTCCTGACACTCTCCGGGGTGGAGGTGGGGTGGGTGGGTGGCAGACCTGGTTATAGCTCCAGGTGCCCGTCTCATAATTTTGCGGATTTTGGGAGATTTCCCCAGCTTGGTGGCGAGACGTGATGGGTCTATTCTCACCCCCAACCCACAGGGGGTCTATTCTCACCCCCAACCCACAGGGGGGTCTATTATCACCCCAACCCACAGGGGGGTCTATTCTCACCCCCAACCTACAAGAGAGTCCAGGTGAAGGAAACGAGGTGAAAGAAACTGACAGTTCAAATCTCATCTACAACCGTGAATAAGATCACCCACAGAGAGGAAAAGATACGAAACTATTACTGAAATAAGTGACGCCAGCATTGAACAATATACAACCACCCAGATAAAGCTGCCTCAGTGGTTGCTATGTACACAGTACACGAGCAGATGGGATTACTGGGAGGAGAATGGGGTTATGAGATCATTAGGAAGTACACGGTGCACTGTAACAACCCAGCATACACAAGCGACCAGACGGATGGGGTGGATGGGTTGGAAGGACGGGGTTTTACGGCCTATCAGCCCCTGTAGGCTATGTAAGGGCAAGAAAACCTCCTAAGCGCGAAATAATCAAATCACGATGTTTTCTATGAATTCGTCTCTTACGAATCGCGTAGAGAGACGCGGTGGGTGTATTCTCACCCCCACCCCACAGTGGGTCTATTCTCACCCCCAACCCACAGTGGGTCTATTCTCACCCCCAACCCACAATGGGTCTATTCTCACCACCAACCCACAGGGGGTCTATTCTCACCCCCAACCCACAGGGGGTCTATTCTCACCCCCAACCCACAGGGGGTCTATTCTCACCCCCAACCCACAGGGGGTCTATTCTCACCCCCAACCCACAGGGGGTCTATTCTCACCCCAAACCCACAGGGGGTCTATTCTCACCCCAACCCACAGTGGGTCTATTCTCACCCCAACCCACAGGGGTCTATTCTCACCCCCAACCCACAGGGGGTCTATTCTCACCCCAACCCACAGGGGGTCTATTCTCACCCCAACCCACAGGGGGTCTATTCTCACCCCCAACCACAGGGGGTCTATTCTCACCCCCAACCCACAGTGGGTCTATTCTCACCCCCAACCCACAGGGGGTCTATTCTCACCCCCAACCCACAGGGGGTCTATTCTCACCCCCAACCCACAGGGGGGTCTATTCTCACCCCCAACCCACAGTGGGTCTATTCTCACCCCCAACCCACAGTGGGTCTATTCTCACCCCCAACCCACAGGGGTCTATTCTCACCCCCAACCCACAGTGGGTCTATTCTCACCCCCAACCCACAGTGGGTCTATTCTCACCCCCAACCCACAGTGGGTCTATTCTCACCCCCAACCCACAGGGGGTCTATTCTCACCCCCAACCCACAGTGGGTCTATTCTCACCCCCAACCCACAGGGGGTCTATTCTCACCCCCAACCCACAGTGGGTCTATTCTCACCCCCAACCCACAGTGGGTCTATTCTCACCCCCAACCCACAGTGGGTCTATTCTCACCCCCTACCCACAGTGGGTCTATTCTCATCCCCAACCCACAGTGGGTCTATTCTCACCCCCAACCCACAGTGGGCCCAATGGCAAGACGGAAACAGAGGAAACGTTTACATACAATACAGCCCATGTCATCATCTATAATTATGGCTCACTCACCTCCCCAGTTTCCAACCTCTCAGTAGGATTTGCTCTGTGTGTGTGTGTGTGTGTGTGTGTGTGTGTGCGTGCGTGCGTGCGTGCGTGTGTGCGTGCGTGCGTGTGTGCGTGCGTGCGTGTGTGCGTGTGTGTGTGTGTGCCTGTGCGTGCGTGTATGTATATGTGCGTGCGTGAGTGTGAGTGTTCACAAGCGATCAGAGCCGCTCAAAACTCCCCTCGTAATTTAGAACCGTGGCTGTTCTACCGTGGCTACTGTTCTGCCTCGGCCTGCATGTACACATGGAGGGCTACTGTTCTGCCTCGGCCTGCATGTACACATGGAGGGCTACTGTGCTGCCTCGGCCTGCATGTACACATGGAGGGCTACTGTGCTGCCGCGGCCTGCATGTACACATGGAGGGCTACTGTGCTGCCTCGGCCTGCATGTACACATGGGGGGCTACTGTGCTGCCTCGGCCTGCATGTACACATGGAGGGCTACTGTGCTGCCTCGGCCTGCATGTACACATGGAGGGCTACTGTGCTGCCTCGGCCTGCATGTACACATGGAGGGCTACTGTGCTGCCTCGGCCTGCATGTACACATGGAGGGCTACTGTGCTGCCTCGGCCTGCATGTACACATGGAGGGCTACTGTGCTGCCTCGGCCTGCATGTACACATGGAGGGCTACTGTGCTGCCTCGGCCTGCATGTACACATGGAGGGCTACTGTGCTGCCTCGGCCTGCATGTACACATGGAGGGCTACTGTGCTGCCTCGGCCTGCATGTACACATGGAGGGCTACTGTGCTGCCTCGGCCTGCATGTACACATGGAGGGCTACTGTTCTGCCTCGGCCTGCATGTACACATGGAGGGCTACTGTGCTGCCTCGGCCTGCATGTACACATGGAGGGCTACTGTGCTGCCTCGGCCTGCATGTACACATGGAGGGCTACTGTGCTGCCTCGGCCTGCATGTACACATGGAGGGCTACTGTTCTGCCTCGGCCTGCATGTACACATGGAGGGCTACTGTGCTGCCTCGGCCTGCATGTACACATGGAGGGCTACTGTGCTGCCTCGGCCTGCATGTACACATGGAGGGCTACTGTGCTGCCTCGGCCTGCATGTACACATGGAGGGCTACTGTGCTGCCTCGGCCTGCATGTACACATGGAGGGCTACTGTGCTGCCTCGGCCTGCATGTACACATGGAGGGCTACTGTGCTGCCTCGGCCTGCATGTACACATGGAGGGCTACTGTGCTGCCTCGGCCTGCATGTACACATGGAGGGCTACTGTGCTGCCTCGGCCTGCATGTACACATGGAGGGCTACTGTGCTGCCTCGGCCTGCATGTACACATGGAGGGCTACTGTGCTGCCTCGGCCTGCATGTACACATGGAGGGCTACTGTGCTGCCTCGGCCTGCATGTACACATGGAGGGCTACTGTGCTGCCTCGGCCTGCATGTACACATGGAGGGCTACTGTTCTGCCTCGGCCTGCATGTACACATGGAGGGCTACTGTTCTGCCTCGGCCTGCATGTACACATGGAGGGCTACTGTGCTGCCTCGGCCTGCATGTACACATGGAGGGCTACTGTGCTGCCTCGGCCTGCATGTACACATGGAGGGCTACTGTGCTGCCTCGGCCTGCATGTACACATGGAGGGCTACTGTGCTGCCTCGGCCTGCATGTACACATGGAGGGCTACTGTGCTGCCTCGGCCTGCATGTACACATGGAGGGCTACTGTGCTGCCTCGGCCTGCATGTACACATGGAGGGCTACTGTGCTGCCTCGGCCTGCATGTACACATGGAGGGCTACTGTGCTGCCTCGGCCTGCATGTACACATGGAGGGCTACTGTGCTGCCTCGGCCTGCATGTACACATGGAGGGCTACTGTGCTGCCTCGGCCTGCATGTACACATGGAGGGCTACTGTGCTGCCTCGGCCTGCATGTACACATGGAGGGCTACTGTGCTGCCTCGGCCTGCATGTACACATGGAGGGCTACTGTTCTGCCTCGGCCTGCATGTACACATGGAGGGCTACTGTGCTGCCTCGGCCTGCATGTACACATGGAGGGCTACTGTGCTGCCTCGGCCTGCATGTACACATGGAGGGCTACTGTGCTGCCTCGGCCTGCATGTACACATGGAGGGCTACTGTGCTGCCTCGGCCTGCATGTACACATGGAGGGCTACTGTGCTGCCTCGGCCTGCATGTACACATGGAGGGCTACTGTGCTGCCTCGGCCTGCATGTACACATGGAGGGCTACTGTGCTGCCTCGGCCTGCATGTACACATGGAGGGCTACTGTTCTGCCTCGGCCTGCATGTACACATGGAGGGCTACTGTGCTGCCTCGGCCTGCATGTACACATGGAGGGCTACTGTGCTGCCTCGGCCTGCATGTACACATGGAGGGCTACTGTGCTGCCTCGGCCTGCATGTACACATGGAGGGCTACTGTGCTGCCTCGGCCTGCATGTACACATGGAGGGCTACTGTGCTGCCTCGGCCTGCATGTACACATGGAGGGCTACTGTGCTGCCTCGGCCTGCATGTACACATGGAGGGCTACTGTGCTGCCTCGGCCTGCATGTACACATGGAGGGCTACTGTGCTGCCTCGGCCTGCATGTACACATGGAGGGCTACTGTGCTGCCTCGGCCTGCATGTACACATGGAGGGCTACTGTGCTGCCTCGGCCTGCATGTACACATGGAGGGCTACTGTTCTGCCTCGGCCTGCATGTACACATGGGGGGCTACTGTGCTGCCTCGGCCTGCATGTACACATGGGGGGCTACTGTGCTGCCTCGGCCTGCATGTACACATGGAGGGCTACTGTGCTGCCTCGGCCTGCATGTACACATGGAGGGCTACTGTGCTGCCTCGGCCTGCATGTACACATGGAGGGCTACTGTGCTGCCTCGGCCTGCATGTACACATGGAGGGCTACTGTTCTGCCTCGGCCTGCATGTACACATGGGGGGCTACTGTGCTGCCTCGGCCTGCATGTACACATGGAGGGCTACTGTGCTGCCGCGGCCTGCATGTACACATGGAGGGCTACTGTGCTGCCTCGGCCTGCATGTACACATGGAGGGCTACTGTTCTGCCTCGGCCTGCATGTACACATGGAGGGCTACTGTGCTGCCTCGGCCTGCATGTACACATGGAGGGCTACTGTGCTGCCGCGGCCTGCATGTACACATGGAGGGCTACTGTGCTGCCTCGGCCTGCATGTACACATGGAGGGCTACTGTTCTGCCTCGGCCTGCATGTACACATGGAGGGCTACTGTGCTGCCTCGGCCTGCATGTACACATGGAGGGCTACTGTGCTGCCTCGGCCTGCATGTACACATGGAGGGCTACTGTTCTGCCTCGGCCTGCATGTACACATGGAGGGCTACTGTGCTGCCTCGGCCTGCATGTACACATGGAGGGCTACTGTGCTGCCTCGGCCTGCATGTACACATGGAGGGCTACTGTGCTGCCTCGGCCTGCATGTACACATGGAGGGCTACTGTGCTGCCTCGGCCTGCATGTACACATGGAGGGCTACTGTGCTGCCTCGGCCTGCATGTACACATGGAGGGCTACTGTGCTGCCTCGGCCTGCATGTACACATGGAGGGCTACTGTGCTGCCGCGGCCTGCATGTACACATGGAGGGCTACTGTTCTGCCTCGGCCTGCATGTACACATGGAGGGCTACTGTGCTGCAGCGGCCTGCATGTACACATGGAGGGCTACTGTGCTGCCTCGGCCTGCATGTACACATGGGGGGCTACTGTGCTGCCTCGGCCTGCATGTACACATGGAGGGCTACTGTGCTGCCTCGGCCTGCATGTACACATGGAGGGCTACTGTTCTGCCTCGGCCTGCATGTACACATGGAGGGCTACTGTGCTGCCTCGGCCTGCATGTACACATGGAGGGCTACTGTGCTGCGGCGGCCTGCATGTACACATGGAGGGCTACTGTGCTGCCTCGGCCTGCATGTACACATGGAGGGCTACTGTGCTGCCTCGGCCTGCATGTACACATGGAGGGCTACTGTGCTGCCTCGGCCTGCATGTACACATGGAGGGCTACTGTGCTGCCGTGGCCTGCATGTACACATGGAGGGCTACTGTACTGCCGCGGCCTGCATGTACACATGGGGGGTTACTGTGCTGCCTCGGCCTGCATGTACACATGGAGGGCTACTGTGCTGCCTCGGCCTGCATGTACACATGGAGGGCTACTGTGCTGCCTCGGCCTGCATGTACACATGGAGGGCTACTGTTCTGCCTCGGCCTGCATGTACACATGGAGGGCTACTGTACTGCCGCGGCCTGCATGTACACATGGAGGGTAACTGTTCTGCGGCGGCCTGCATGTACACATGGAGGGCTACTGTGCTGCCTCGGCCTGCATGTTCACATGGAGGGCTACTGTGCTGCCTCGGCCTGCATGTACACATGGAGGGCTACTGTGCTGCGGCGGCCTGCATGTACACATGGAGGGCTACTGTGCTGCCTCGGCCTGCATGTACACATGGAGGGCTACTGTACTGCCGTGGCCTGCATGTACACATGGAGCTCTGTTTGAGGCTGCATCAAACAGCCATAGAGGCGTGTGTGCAGATTTCACAGGAGAAACCACAGTCAAAGTAGGAGGAACAACATGGAGCACATCAAGACCTACATAGCGGCATCATTACAAACTCGTTTTAAGTATCGTCGAGTGTGTACTTGTCGAATTTTTTCTATTGTCAGAGGCGTTATCAAAAAATCAATGACTTCATTTTGTGTGCAGCAGCAGCAGCTACAAATCGTTTGCTACTCACGATCATTACCCGAAGTAGTTCGATCCAAAACAATCTGAATATCAAACGACCTTGGACAGCAACAGAAAACAAATACTCGCCTTGGGAGGAAACAGCAGGTGCGAAAAGCTAGGAAGAGGATGAACGAGTTGGACTTGCGTACCCCTGCCTTCACATGACGCGAACAGACGACACCAGTGGTTAAGTTTACCAGGCCAAACAAGCAAGCTGCACTGAGCCACAGCGCTATCAATGTTATCACCGTCTGCACGTGAATGGTGGTAGATGCAGATAACACGCAAGCACGAGACTCGCCCTATGCAGGGTCATGTGTGCATGCCTCAACACTTTTCTCTGGCACACTTTCAACGACCACAGTCCATCAGTCGCTACCATCCCTACCGCTCGTCCTAGATAATCTGTTACGAGATCATCAGCGCAGGTTATTTGAGGCAGTTCCACACTGTCTTGTCTCATGTGTCCACACCCGATACGTGGCCTACTGAACCAGTTTCAGTCGAAGCCTGCCCCGAGACAAATACAACAAGTATATCCATGTGAGCATTGTGGCATAGTGGTCAGCCCCGAGACAAATACAACAAGTATATCCATGTGAGCATTGTGGCATAGTGGTCAGCCCCGAGACAAATACAACAAGTATATCCATGTGAGCATTGTGGCATAGTGGTCAGCGCGTTTGACCTGCAGTCGCTTGCAGCTGACGGGTTCGGTGTTCGAAGCTGCACAGATCCTAGAGTTGCATCCTTGGGCAAGGTGCTTCACCCACATTGCATCGCCTCAGTTCAGTTCAGTCTCTTAACCCTGAGATGGGTTGTTGAGGCACCACTGATGACTTTCGGACAATCTTCCTCCATCGATCTCTATCCTCTGTGGCTCGCTGTGAGTCAGCAAAGGTCAAGCCTGTCCACTCTTTGATGTTGTCTTCCCACCTCTTTCTCTGCCTGCCTCTCCTTCTCCCACATGGTACGGTACCTTGCAGGATGGTCTTGGCACGTGAGCGTACCACTTCAGCTTTCTGCTTTTCACGATTGAGAGCGGGTTGCCTCGCCTACCCAAGAGTAAAACTGGTCACTGGGCGCTGCACAGCGGTGACCGAGGGTTGTAAGTTCCCCCAAAAAATTATATGCGACTATAAATGATCATATGCTATATTCTAAAACATCACAAGGAGGACTAGGAGTGTTATCACTTCTGAGTACAATGATTGCAGATTAATTGAAAAACTCATAAATGATGAAGATAGCAAATCTCAATCAATGACAGATGCTTTGGGGTTGAAAATCGATCCAATATAGAAACCAGCACAACATACAGTGTTCAAAAAAAGTAGGGGATATTGAGTTTGAAGCATAAAAATCAGATGAATCTTAGAAGGCAGGAATTATTTATGGATGGTCATGGATAGCCACCCCATTGCCCTACATTTTCACACCATTGACCTAGTTCCTGGATGCTCGTGCAAAAAAGTAAATTAACGCAAGGCAGTTTGGGGTCAATGCCCCATTTTTACACAAAGGTTTTCTGGGTCAAAACCACGTGCAAATCGAATAATTTTGACTGTACTCACTCCTGGCAAGTGTGTTCTAGCCACACAGTCGGTCAAAACTTCAGTTGAAATCATGAAGCGGCTAAGAGAAGACCAAAGATGGGTCGGAGTCGGAATGCTACAGACCGGAAGTACGCAGGTGAACGTGGCAAGACACCTTGGTGATTCACAGTCTGTCATCAGCAGACTGTGGAACCGTTACCGTAATACCGGAGAAGTTGTCGACAGGCCTAGAAGTGGGCCACCAAGAATAACCACCCGTCGTCAAGACTTGATCATCACCAATCATGCTCAACGAAACAACACCCAAAGTGCTACCCGGTTAAGACAACACCTCCAACGGGTAGCAGGGGTTCAAGTCTCCGCCCAGACCATCCGAAACCGGTTGCACGACGCTCAGGTGAACGCCTTTAGACCGCGGATAGTGTTGCCTCTCACACCACGCCATCGCCAAGCAAGAAGCGCCTTGAGCCGCCTCCACCAACGATAGACCAGGCGCCAATGGGGTGACGTGATGTTTTCGGACGAATCGAGGTTCGAGCTGGACTTCAACGATGGCCGGGTGCGGGTTTGGAGGCATCGTGGAGACCGTTATCATCAGGACAACATGATTGCTCACCACCGCTTTGGACGGGGCAGCGTTATGGTGTGGGGTGGCATCACCAGCACTGGCAGAACGCCCCTTCATGTGTGCCAGGGCAATGTCAATGGTGTCTACTACCGGAACAACATCATTGATCCACTTGTTGTGCCCTTTGCACGCCGCCATGGGCCGGGATTCATCTTGCAGGACGACAATGCCCCAGCTCATCGAGCAAATGTCGTCAGGAATCACCTGCAAAGACGGCAGATCAATTCCCTGCCATGGCCATCGATGTCCCCCGACCTGTCCCCTATTGAAAACCTGTGGGACTTTCTTGGGAGACGTGTCCGGGATGTCGTTCCAGCTCCCCAGAACCTTCAGCAGCTGGCCCTTGTCCTTCAGCAGGAATGGGCTGCAATTCCTCAAGCAACCATCAGGCAGCACATCAACAGCATGAGAAGGCGCTGCACAGCCTGTTTGACCGTTAACGGAGGCCCAACCCGTTATTAGAGACTTTCAGAACTTTTGTTATTTTTGAAATGTCACCCTGCTTTGAGGGAAAGCGTGTAAAAAGTCACGTGACTAATTTTGTTGTTGATTTTTGCTTTGAAAATGTTGTTAACATGCTGTTGCATCCATAATGAAATAAAGCAAGTCTCTGATTATAAACGGAATTTGGTTATAGTCTCATTTATATCAATATCCTCTACTTTTTTTTAACACTGTATCAAAGAATGAAAAGAATTGCCAACTCAAGGGATTGGCGTAGAAACATGGGCCAATGAAAAATATTCAAATCATTGGCTAACATATGATATATATACTCCCAGAGAATTCACCAATGCACTAAAGTTAAGAACTAACACCTATCCTACCAGGGAAACCATAAACAGAACTCGCACAATACCAGACGTTAAATGTCGACGCAGTGCTATGACAATAGAGACAATTGGGCATATATCGAGTGCATGTCCAGCCATGAAAAAACAAAGAATTAAAAGACATGACGATATATGTAACATCATGAAGAAAAAAAGCACAAGCGGCAGGTTGGACAGTTGAGACTGAACCAATCTTAACAGTGGAAGGTAGAAAATATAAACCAGACCTGATTTTGAATAAAAACAACGAAATGGCAATCATTGACCCTACTGTAATATGGGATAAGAACATAGAAACCATGAGAAAAGCCAAAGAAGAAAAAGAACAAAAATACTCGCTGTTAAGGGAACATGTTAAAGCACAATATCCTGAACATCTGCCGATTGGAGCCAGAGGTGGTTGGATAAGTGAAAATAATGATGTGTTTAGATGCCTGGGCCTACACATTCTCACAATCCATAAGGCACTGACCCTACATGCCATGGGGGCAACTATTGCCATCATTAACTCGTTTAATGATGGTTTTACTAAATTTAAAACTCGATAATCATCTTTTTAAATAATGTACAAAAAAATCATATTTTTATTAGATGTATTATACGGCTCAAAGAAATCAGGAAACAGTAAGGACATTTTTGTCGTAAGTATAAAGTCTCGATGGATAGCTTTGGGGTGGCTGCAACAGTTATGACCTAGATATACTGATTATGACAAAGGGACATACCTGGTGTGATAAGTACAATACACCAGCCTCATTTGCTTTTCTTGACTCTCTTTCGCGTCCCTAGTACAAAATGAGGCAATCTACCGATGACGAGTACCTGTGCTCAAAATATCACAGGAAATCATATTTTCTCTGTTGTCTTTTTGATAAGATGGAGGAAGGAAATATGTATTGGTAGCCATATATATAAATATAAAAGGACAAGAATAAAGATGATCATAAATATGATAATTATGATCATTAGGTGAGACGTTCCCAGAGTGCGACCTGGAGCTACATTCTTCACTCACATTGCTTCTCCCTACCCAGGAGACGTTCCCAGAGTGCGACCTGGAGCTACATTCTTCACTCACATTGCTTCTCCCTACCCAGGAGACGTTCCCAGAGTGCGACCTGGAGCTACATTCTTCACTCACATTGCTTCTCCCTACCCAGGAGACGTTCCCAGAGTGCGACCTGGAGCTACATTCTTCACTCACATTGCTTCTCCCTACCCAGGAGACGTTCCCAGAGTGCGACCTGGAGCTACATTCTTCACTCACATTGCTTCTCCCTACCCAGGAGACGTTCCCAGAGTGCGACCTGGAGCTACATTCTTCACTCACATTGCTTCTCCCTACCCAGGAGACGTTCCCAGAGTGCGACCTGGAGCTACATTCTTCACTCACATTGCTTCTCCCTACCCAGGAGACGTTCCCAGAGTGCGACCTGGAGCTACATTCTTCACTCACATTGCTTCTCCCTACCCAGGAGACGTTCCCAGAGTGCGACCTGGAGCTACATTCTTCACTCACATTGCTTCTCCCTACCCAGGAGACGTTCCCAGAGTGCGACCTGGAGCTACATTCTTCACTCACATTGCTTCTCCCTACCCAGGAGACGTTCCCAGAGTGCGACCTGGAGCTACATTCTTCACTCACATTGCTTCTCCCTACCCAGGAGACGTTCCCAGAGTGCGACCTGGAGCTACATTCTTCACTCACATTGCTTCTCCCTACCCAGGAGACGTTCCCAGAGTGCGACCTGGAGCTACATTCTTCACTCACATTGCTTCTCCCTACCCAGGAGACGTTCCCAGAGTGCGACCTGGAGCTACATTCTTCACTCACATTGCTTCTCCCTACCCAGGAGACGTTCCCAGAGTGCGACCTGGAGCTACATTCTTCACTCACATTGCTTCTCCCTACCCAGGAGACGTTCCCAGAGTGCGACCTGGAGCTACATTCTTCACTCACATTGCTTCTCCCTACCCAGGAGACGTTCCCAGAGTGCGACCTGGAGCTACATTCTTCACTCACATTGCTTCTCCCTACCCAGGAGACGTTCCCAGAGTGCGACCTGGAGCTACATTCTTCACTCACATTGCTTCTCCCTACCCAGGAGACGTTCCCAGAGTGCGACCTGGAGCTACATTCTTCACTCACATTGCTTCTCCCTACCCAGGAGACGTTCCCAGAGTGCGACCTGGAGCTACATTCTTCACTCACATTGCTTCTCCCTACCCAGGAGACGTTCCCAGAGTGCGACCTGGAGCTACATTCTTCACTCACATTGCTTCTCCCTACCCAGGAGACGTTCCCAGAGTGCGACCTGGAGCTACATTCTTCACTCACATTGATTCTCCCTACCCAGGAGACGTTCCCAGAGTGCGACCTGGAGCTACATTCTTCACTCACATTGCTTCTCCCTACCCAGGAGACGTTCCCAGAGTGCGACCTGGAGCTACATTCTTCACTCACATTGATTCTCCCTACCCAGGAGACGTTCCCAGAGTGCGACCTGGAGCTACATTCTTCACTCACATTGCTTCTCCCTACCCAGGAGACGTTCCCAGAGTGCGACCTGGAGCTACATTCTTCACTCACATTGCTTCTCCCTACCCAGGAGACGTTCCCAGAGTGCGACCTGGAGCTACATTCTTCACTCACATTGCTTCTCCCTACCCAGGAGACGTTCCCAGAGTGCGACCTGGAGCTACATTCTTCACTCACATTGCTTCTCCCTACCCAGGAGACGTTCCCAGAGTGCGACCTGGAGCTACATTCTTCACTCACATTGCTTCTCCCTACCCAGGAGACGTTCCCAGAGTGCGACCTGGAGCTACATTCTTCACTCACATTGCTTCTCCCTACCCAGGAGACGTTCCCAGAGTGCGACCTGGAGCTACATTCTTCACTCACATTGCTTCTCCCTACCCAGGAGACGTTCCCAGAGTGCGACCTGGAGCTACATTCTTCACTCACATTGCTTCTCCCTACCCAGGAGACGTTCCCAGAGTGCGACCTGGAGCTACATTCTTCACTCACATTGCTTCTCCCTACCCAGGAGACGTTCCCAGAGTGCGACCTGGAGCTACATTCTTCACTCACATTGCTTCTCCCTACCCAGGAGACGTTCCCAGAGTGCGACCTGGAGCTACATTCTTCACTCACATTGCTTCTCCCTACCCAGGAGACGTTCCCAGAGTGCGACCTGGAGCTACATTCTTCACTCACATTGCTTCTCCCTACCCAGGAGACGTTCCCAGAGTGCGACCTGGAGCTACATTCTTCACTCACATTGCTTCTCCCTACCCAGGAGACGTTCCCAGAGTGCGACCTGGAGCTACATTCTTCACTCACATTGCTTCTCCCTACCCAGGAGACGTTCCCAGAGTGCGACCTGGAGCTACATTCTTCACTCACATTGCTTCTCCCTACCCAGGAGACGTTCCCAGAGTGCGACCTGGAGCTACATTCTTCACTCACATTGCTTCTCCCTACCCAGGAGACGTTCCCAGAGTGCGACCTGGAGCTACATTCTTCACTCACATTGCTTCTCCCTACCCAGGAGACGTTCCCAGAGTGCGACCTGGAGCTACATTCTTCACTCACATTGCTTCTCCCTACCCAGGAGACGTTCCCAGAGTGCGACCTGGAGCTACATTCTTCACTCACATTGCTTCTCCCTACCCAGGAGACGTTCCCAGAGTGCGACCTGGAGCTACATTCTTCACTCACATTGATTCTCCCTACCCAGGAGACGTTCCCAGAGTGCGACCTGGAGCTACATTCTTCACTCACATTGATTCTCCCTACCCAGGAGACGTTCCCAGAGTGCGACCTGGAGCTACATTCTTCACTCACATTGATTCTCCCTACCCAGGAGACGTTCCCAGAGTGCGACCTGGAGCTACATTCTTCACTCACATTGCTTCTCCCTACCCAGGAGACGTTCCCAGAGTGCGACCTGGAGCTACATTCTTCACTCACATTGCTTCTCCCTACCCAGGAGTAAAACCGGGTACCTGTGAGGGCAGCAATGGCATATTGTAATGTCATTAACCTTTGAACGGTCAGCTATGACGGAAGGGGTGGATGGATGGAGCGAGTTTTACGGCCTATTAGCCTTTGTAGGCTATGTAAGGCCCTAATTATTAAAAAAACTACAATAGTTTTACATTACATTACATTAGTCCTCTTCGCTCCGGTCGGAGCATAGGGCCTCCACTGCAAGTCTCCACCTCTGTCGGTCTTGGGCTGCCCTCTTTGCCTCTCCCCATGTCATCCGGACTGTCCTCAGCTCTGTTTAGGCGCATATTAAGTCAGATGTCCCTAGTTATTCGCCTCTTACGAATCGACCCCCAACCCACAGGGAGCTTGCGCATACGACAAGGTACATCTCCAATGTATTCTAAATAAGAACGTGGTGGGCGCTATAAACTGAGATAAGAATTGACTTATCTGCAATATTCACTTCTGGAAGACCACTATAAGCAGCCATTTAACATGGAAACTTTTGAGAAAAATCTCGGTTATACCAACAAAAATCATGTGTGACTGATGCTTGTAATCATTGTACGTGTGACTGGGGGAAAGAGGAACTGAGGAAACAAGTTTTTCTTTATAGAAATAATATCAACACTAGAAAAAATCTTTAAATGTTTGAAATAAGTGACTTGAAGTCAGTCAATAATAGCCTCAGTCAAAACTGGGGCTAACCCCTTTGTCAACAATCTCATCTGGCAAAATGGGAGGCGGTAGCTCAGCCTGTGGTATGAAGTCACCAGGACTTTTGACCAGCATTGTCACTGGCTAAAGATGCCTAGAGAGGGAAGGGCGGCTGCTTCAAGCGCCAGTCAATCCCTCTCTACAGATGACAGAAACATATGCTCGTGTTTACCGGGAATTAACACAAGACAATTCTTGGTAGTCACTCGGGGACCGAGGGAGACGCTATGTTGTTCGGTCATCTTTTGTGGAGAGCGGTCTCTAAAGCCACATGTGAACCAAAGTCCGAAGTGCACAGGTGGTTGCAGATGTGTTTCAACACTGCAATTCGACAAAGCCAAGCAGCCGATCAGATTTTCCCCACTATGAAGATTCCGCATTTTCTACCCAGTTTAACAATTGTACACTGTTTTCCTTGCAATGCCACAGATGCCATGCAGTACATGTATTGGGATGTATGAAAACTCCATCACTCTCATATTGCTGTCATTTGCAATGGGGGTGGGGATGGATGGGGACGGGGATAGGATGAGGATGGGACGGGAATAGGATGGGGATGGATGGATGATGGTATTTCACGGCCTATCAGCCTTTGTAGGTTATGTAAGACCATTAAGCACGAAAATCACTGGAACAGTTTACAGTAAACGCAAATCAAGTCACGGTGTCCCTGGTTATTCGCCTCTTACGAATCGCGTAGGGAGACGCGGTGGGTCAATTCTCACCCCGAACCCACAGGGGGGTTAAATGAGGTCAAAGTCAGGAATAGTCAGTTCACATGATCTCATGTGTTTGAGGTCACAGGTCGTACCTCCGGTACGATAGGGACGGGGATGGGACGGGGATGGGACGGGGACGGGGGTGGGGCGGGGATGGGACGGGGACGGGGATAGGGACAGGGACGGGGATAAGGACAGGGACGGGGATAGGGATAGGGGTGGGGATGGGGATAGGAATAGGAATAGGGAGAGTGATAGGGATGGGGATGTGGATGGGGATGGGGATGGGGATGGGGATGGGGATGGGGGATATGGGGATGGGGATGGGGATGGGGATAGGGATAGGGATAGGCAGAGAGTGATAGAGATGGGGACGGGGACGGGGACGGGGATGGGGACGGGGACGGGGACGGGGATGGGGATGGGGATGGGGATAGGGATAGGGATAGGGATAGGGAGAGTGATAGAGATGGGGACAGGGGATGGGGACGGGATGGGGACGGGGATGGGGACGGGGTGGGGACGGGGACGGGGACGGGGGACGGGGATGGGGATGGGGACGGGGGACGGGGACGGGGATGGGGACGGGGCTATGGATGGGGATGGGGATATGGATGGGGACGGGGACGGAGACGGGGACGGGGACGGGGATGGGGACGGGGACGGGGATGGGGATGGGGATGGGGATGGAGACGGGACGGGGATGGAGACGGGGACGGGGACGGGGATGGAGCATGGGACGGGGACGGGGGACGGGGACGGGGATGGGGACGGGGACGGGGATATGGGATGGGGATGGGGGACGGGGACGGGGACGGGGACGGGGATGGGGACGGGGACGGGGACGGGGACGGGGATGGGGACGGGGACGGGGACGGGGATGGGGACGGGGACGGAGACGGGGACGGGATGGGGATGGGGATAGGGATAGCGATAGGAATAGGGAGAGTGATAGAGATGGGGATGGGGACGGGGGACGGGGACGGGGACGGGGACGGGGATGGAGACGGGGACGGGGACGGGGATGGGGACGGGGACGGGGACGGGGACGGGGATGGGGACGGGGACGGGGACGGGGACGTGGACGGGGACAGGGGACGGGGACGGGCATGGGGGACGGGGACGAGGACGGGGACGGGGACGGGACGGGGATGGGGACCGGGGACGGGGACGGGGATGGCGGACGGGGACGGGGACGGGGACGGGGATGGGGACGGGGACGGGGACGGGGACGGGGAAGGGGATGGAGATAGGGATGATGGGATAGGGAAAATAGGGAGAGTGATAGGGATGGGGACGGGGATGGGGACGGGGATGGGGACGGGGATGGGGACGGGGGTGGGACCGGGGACGGGGACTGGGACGGGTACGGGGGATGGGGATGGGGACGGGGACGGGGATGGGGACGGGGACGGGGACGGGGACGGGGATGGGGATGGGGACGGGGACGGGGACGGGGACGGGGAGGGGGGACGGGGACGGGGACGGGGACGGGGACGGGACGGGGACGGGGATCTGGGGACGGGGCCGGGGACGGGATGGGGATGGGGACGGGGGACGGGGACGGGGGAATGGGGATGGGATAGGGATAGCGATAGGAATAGGGAGGAGTGACAGAGATGGGGACGGGGCGGGACGGGGACGGGGACGGGGATGGGGGACGGGGACGGGGACGCGGGACGGGGATGGGGACGGGGGACGGGGACGGGGATGGGGATGGGGACGGGGACGGGACGGGGATGGGGACGGGAGACGGGGGACGGGGATGGAGACGGGGATGGAGACGGGGACGGGGACGGGGATGGGGACGGGATGGGGATGGGGATGGGGATAGGGATAGGGATAGGAATAGGGAGAGTGATAGAGATGGGGACGGGGACGGGGACGGGGATGGGGACGGGGACGGGGACGGGGACGGGGACGGGGGACGGGGATGGGGATGGGGATAGGGATAGCGATAGGAATAAGGGAGAGTGATAGAGATGGGGACGGGGACGGGGACGGGGACGGGGACGGGGACGGGGACGGGGATGGGGATGGGGATAGGGATAGCGATAGGAATAGGGAGAGTGATAGAGATGGGGACGGGGACGGGGACGGGGACGGGGACGGGGACGGGGACGGGGACGGGGATGGGGATGGGGACGGGGACGGGGACGGGGATGGGGATGGGGACGGGGACGGGGACGGGGATGGGGATGGGGACGGGGACGGGGACGGGGATGGGGATGGGGACGGGGACGGGGACGGGGATGGGGATGGGGACGGGGACGGGGACGGGGACGGGGACGGGGACGGGGACGGGGATGGGGACGGGGATGGGGATGGGGACGGGGATGGGGATGGGGATGGGGACGGGGATGGGGATGGGGATAGAGATGGGGATGGGGACGGGGACGGGGACGGGGACGGGGACGGGATGGAGTGAAGCCAGCTTAAGAGCACGCCGTTAAAAAACCACCAACCCTCAGCAATGTATAAAAATACTCCGTGATTGTGGATTCCAGTACACTTTACTTAGTTATACACACTCTGATGGTAGGTTCAGAGTTTGTTAAACCAGTGATTTACGACTAGCTTGCTCTTGAATAGTTCTCTAATCACTATGAATAGTTTCGGCTTAACACACGTTTTTGCGCGTGCGCGCGCGTGTGTGTGCGTGTGCGCGCGTGCGCGTGTGCGTGCTAATAAAACTAAATAGTTAGCAGCAATTACGCTAGACACTGTTGCGCGGACACTGAGTTGTGGCAATGCAACCAACGTAAAAGCCATGGAGCAGTTAGTCGCGCATAGCGCATTTACGCGTGTGAGCCCAATAGTTAGGAGCGAAGAATGAAACCTGACGCTAGTTGCTAGCCCTCCTTGTGGGGGAGCGCAGCTTCTGACATTTCCTGAAGGAGGGGTTATCCTAAAGCTTCTCAGTGAGCTGGGAGCAGTGCTCAGTGTTCTTGCCTGCACAAGGGCACGATAGCCATGTCCTAACCTCCTCCATTCAGTGTTCTTGCCTGCACAAGGGCACGATAGCCATGTCCTAACCTCCTCCATTCAGTGTTCTTGCCTGCACAAGGGCACGATAGCCATGTCCTAACCTCCTCCATTCAGTGTTCTTGCCTGCACAAGGGCACGATAGCCATGTCCTAACCTCCTCCATTCAGTGTTCTTGCCTGCACAAGGGCACGATAGCCATGTCCTAACCTCCTCCATTCAGTGTTCTTGCCTGCACAAGGGCACGATAGCCATGTCCTAACCTCCTCCATTCAGTGTTCTTGCCTGCACAAGGGCACGATAGCCATGTCCTAACCTCCTCCATTCAGTGTTCTTGCCTGCACAAGGGCACCATAGCCATGTCCTAACCTCCTCCATTCAGTGTTCTTGCCTGCACAAGGGCACCATAGCCATGTCCTAACCTCCTCCATTCAGTGTTCTTGCCTGCACAAGGGCACGATAGCCATGTCCTAACCTCCTCCATTCAGTGTTCTTGCCTGCACAAGGGCACGATAGCCATGTCCTAACCTCCTCCATTCAGTGTTCTTGCCTGCACAAGGGCACGATAGCCATGTCCTAACCTCCTCCATTCAGTGTTCTTGCCTGCACAAGGGCAAGATAGATATGTCCTAACCTCCTCCATTCAGTGTTCTTGCCTGAACAAGGGCACGATAGCCATGTCCTAACCTCCTCCAGTCAGTGTTCTTGCCTGCACAAGGGCACGATAGCCATGTCCTAACCTCCTCCATTCAGTGTTCTTGCCTGCACAAGGGCACGATAGCCATGTCCTAACCTCCTCCATTCAGTGTTCTTGCCTGCACAAGGGAACGATAGCCATGTCCTAACCTCCTCCATTCAGTGTTCTTGTCTGCACAAGGGCACGATAGCCATGTCCTAACCTCCTCCATTTAGTGTTCTTGCCTGCACAAGGGCACCATAGCCATGTCCTAACCTCCTCCATTCAGTGTTCTTGCCTTCACAAGGGCACCATAGCCATGTCCTAACCTCCTCCATTCAGTGTTCTTGCCTGCACAAGGGCACCATAGCCATGTCCTAACCTCCTCCATTCAGTGTTCTTGCCTGCACAAGGGCACGATAGCCATGTCCTAACCTCCTCCATTCAGTGTTCTTGCCTGCACAAGGGCACGATAGCCATGTCCTAACCTCCTCCATTCAGTGTTCTTGCCTGCACAAGGGCACGATAGCCATGTCCTAACCTCCTCCATTCAGTGTTCTTGCCTGCACAAGGGCACCATAGCCATGTCCTAACCTCCTCCATTCAGTGTTCTTGCCTGCACAAGGGCACGATAGCCATGTCCTAACCTCCTCCATTCAGTGTTCTTGCCTGCACAAGGGCACGATAGCCATGTCCTAACCTCCTCCATTCAGTGTTCTTGCCTGCACAAGGGCACGATAGCCATGTCCTAACCTCCTCCATTCAGTGTTCTTGCCTGCACAAGGGCACGATAGCCATGTCCTAACCTCCTCCATTCAGTGTTCTTGCCTGCACAAGGGCACGATAGCCATGTCCTAACCTCCTCCATTCAGTGTTCTTGCCTGCACAAGGGCACGATAGCCATGTCCTAACCTCCTCCATTCAGTGTTCTTGCCTGCACAAGGGCACGATAGCCATGTCCTAACCTCCTCCATTCAGTGTTCTTGCCTGCACAAGGGCACGATAGCCATGTCCTAACCTCCTCCATTCAGTGTTCTTGCCTGCACAAGGGCACGATAGCCATGTCCTAACCTCCTCCATTCAGTGTTCTTGCCTGCACAAGGGCACGATAGCCATGTCCTAACCTCCTCCATTCAGTGTTCTTGCCTGCACAAGGGCACGATAGCCATGTCCTAACCTCCTCCATTCAGTGTTCTTGCCTGCACAATGGCACGATAGCCATGTCCTAACCTCCTCCATTCAGTGTTCTTGCCTGCACAAGGGCACGGTAGCCATGTCCTAACCTCCTCCATTCAGTGTTCTTGCCTGCACAAGGGCACGATAGCCATGTCCTAACCTCCTCCATTCAGTGTTCTTGCCTGCACAAGGGCACGATAGCCATGTCCTAACCTCCTCCATTCAGTGTTCTTGCCTGCACAAGGGCACGATAGCCATGTCCTAACCTCCTCCATTCAGTGTTCTTGCCTGCACAAGGGCAAGATAGATATGTCCTAACCTCCTCCATTCAGTGTTCTTGCCTGCACAAGGGCACGATAGCCATGTCCTAACCTCCTCCATTCAGTGTTCTTGCCTGCACAAGGGCACGATAGCCATGTCCTAACCTCCTCCATTCAGTGTTCTTGCCTGCACAAGGGCACGATAGCCATGTCCTAACCTCCTCCATTCAGTGTTCTTGCCTGCACAAGGGCACGATAGCCATGTCCTAACCTCCTCCATTCAGTGTTCTTGCCTGCACAAGGGCACGATAGCCATGTCCTAACCTCCTCCATTCAGTGTTCTTGCCTGCACAAGGGCACGATAGCCATGTCCTAACCTCCTCCATTCAGTGTTCTTGCCTGCACAAGGGCACGATAGCCATGTCCTAACCTCCTCCATTCAGTGTTCTTGCCTGCACAAGGGCACGATAGCCATGTCCTAACCTCCTCCATTCAGTGTTCTTGCCTGCACAAGGGCAAGATAGCCATGTCCTAACCTCCTCCATTCAGTGTTCTTGCCTGCACAAGGGCACGATAGCCATGTCCTAACCTCCTCCATTCAGTGTTCTTGCCTGCACAAGGGCACGATAGCCATGTCCTAACCTCCTCCATTCAGTGTTCTTGCCTGCACAAGGGCACGATAGCCATGTCCTAACCTCCTCCATTCAGTGTTTATTCCCCCTGCCCTTTTTCCCCAGCCTGTGCTTGGAGTCTTGGTGAGCGCGCAACCATTATTCTGTTAAACAGCACTTGGCTTCTTCCTTCTCCCCCTCCTCCCTCTCATTCCGCTTGTGTTTTCATCATCTTCATTTACTCACTGGCCAGTTGTCGGTGTGTGTGTGTGTTATTAGCGTTCATGTGATCGGCAAGGAAAATTACCAGTGCATGCTATTGAACGTGAACGCCACTGTTGCTTTTACTCAGTTCTCTTTTGCAGGATTGCGATCCTTTGTTTATTTCTTGCCTTGTTGCCATTGATTATTGAGCAGAGTTCATCTCGTGGTTCTGTGATAGAAAGCGCTCTGAGTTAACTCCCTTGGAGGGCAGTCGACCTGTCAAAACACTGACTAGTGCTCACCCCTTTACAACCAATTGGATTAGTTGGGCGAGCACAGAAAAGGCGGCATCGCCGGCATTCGAGCTGCATTACACAACAACATTCAGAGTTACTATGTCTACGAGCGACTACGTCTACGAGCGACTATGTCTACGAGCGACTATGTCTACGAGAGACTATGTCTACGAGCGACTACGTCTACGAGCGACTACGGTTATCGCCCCAAGTCATTTTACTATAATCTTACCTGGCTTCTACGCGTAGTCCGGGCAGACTGGCGTGCCCTCCCTAGTGGCGGGTCCGGGCAGACTGGCGTGCCCTCCCTAGTGGCGGGTCCGGGCAGACTGGCGTGCCCTCCCTAGTGGCGGGTCCGGGCAGACTGGCGTGCCCTCCCTAGTGGCGGGTGCTGGCAGACTGGCGTGCCCTCCCTAGTGGCGGGTCCGGGCAGACTGGCGTGCCCTCCCTAGTGGCGGGTCCGGGCAGACTGGCGTGGCCTCCCTGATGGCGGGTCCGGGCAGACTGGCGTGCCCTCCCTAGTGGCGGGTCCGGGAAGACTGGCGTGCCCTCCCTAGTGGCGGGTCCGGGCAGACTGGCGTGGCCTCCCTAGTGGCGGGTCCGGGCAGACTGGCGTGCCCTCCCTAGTGGCGGGTCCGGGCAGACTGGCGTGGCCTCCCTAGTGGCGGGTCCGGGCAGACTGGCGTGCCCTCCCTAGTGGCGGGTCCGGGCAGACTGGCGTGCCCTCCCTAGTGGCGGGTCCGGGCAGACTGGCGTGCCCTCCCTAGTGGCGGGTCCGGGCAGACTGGCGTGGCCTCCCTAGTGGCGGGTCCGGGCAGACTGGCGTGGCCTCCCTAGTGGTCCGGGTGCCGTGGCGAAGACTGGCGTGGCCCTCCTAGTGGCGGGTCCGGCAGACTGGCGTGCCCTCCTAGTGGCGGGTCGGGCAACTGGCGGCCCTCCTAGGGCGGGTCCGGGCAGACTGTGCGTGGCCTCGTCCTTCGTGGCGGTCGCAGGCAGACTGGCGTGGCCTCCCTAGTGGCGGGTCCGGGCAGACTGGCGTGGCCTCCCTAGTGGCGGGTCCGGGCAGATTGGCGTGGCCTCCCTTGTGGCGGGTCCGGGCAGACTGGCGTGCCCTCCCTGGTGGCGGGTCCGGGCAGACTGGCGTGGCCTCCTTAGTGGCGGGTCCGGGCAGACTGGCGTGCCCTCCCTGGTGGCGGGTCCGGGCAGACTGGCGTGGCCTCCCTAGTGGCGGGTCCGGGCAGACTGGCGTGCCCTCCCTAGTGGCGGGTCATTACTCGGGCATCCTGCCACAGTTCCACGGGGCACTGATGCCTGTTGGCCCGAGGTTCGCATGGGATTTGTGAACGGGCAATCAGTTCAGTTGTGGCCTTTTTTGCTGATTGAATTCATAAGCCTTTTGATTGCTGTGAGGAGATGATGACACCTCTTTTCCTCTGGATGTCCACTCCTAAATGTACACGTCTGGAGTCGACGCTTTTATTTTGAGACCTTTCGGTGATAACAGGTTAGATTTACACTTATATTACTTTCAAGCATACTGCGCCAGGAGTATTTATGAATTGGTTTGTTAAAAGTGCTTTATCTGAATTTTCACTATGTCTTTCCGTTGGTTTTATTCTGTCATTTATAGTTTGTTCTTTTTTGTTGCCAAATTCGACTTTCGTCTATCTTCTTGATCTGTTTGGGCAGTTGCGGCGATTATCGGTTAGGTTGAAACGACTTGGATCAGAATAATTTCGGTATAGCCTGTTTCAATTTGTCCGATGCTCGCTGTTCAGAATAATTTCGGTATAGCCTGTTTCAATTTGTCCGATGCTCGCTGTGCTTGCCTTCTCAGTACTCGTGTTATAATTGCAAATTCTATGTCGCTAATTCTATGTCGCTAATTCTATGCCGCTAATTCTATGCCGCTAATTCTATGTTATTGTCAGTTGAGTCTTTTCTTGTCGAAACCTTACAAAATATTACGGAATTGAATTTAATTGAAGAATTCCACTCACCTGTTTTCGTTAATTGTATGTGCTGTTAGCGCACAATTTAGTGTTCTATCAGGTACTGAGTCCTGTTCAGTTTTTACCAGGGCAGTACCAGCAGAGGTCAAAGTGAACACAGCGTGAAAGCAAACAAGAGGTCCCAGAAAAGAATGAGGAGGAAAATCCACAGCTGCGAGACAAACTGGAGGAGCAAGAAGACCTGGCAGAGAGCATGGCAGCACTGCAGTCCAAGACCTCCCTGGCGCCCGTGAAACCTAGACAGGAGAGATTCTCAAAGGGTCACCCAAAAGGAAGTCTCCAGGGGCAGGGCTTCCTGGAAGGGGTCCATCTGAAACAGGAGGACTCTGGAAGCCCGGGAAGACGGTTTCCTGATCCCTCTGATGGAGTATCAGTGGAGTCCTTGTCTGGAGATGAGTATTTAGAGACTACCCAGGGGCCTGAAAATCAACACCAAGAAGACAGAGGTCATGCATATGAACAACCGACTACATCAGCCACTACAGCTACAGGGAGAAGACATAGTGGAAACTGACCACTTTGTCTATTTAGGAAGCGTGGTCAACATTGATGGCGGCGCAGACGACGACGTTAAGCGCAGGATTAACAAGGCAAGGGTAGCGTTCAACACCATGCGTCCCACCTGGAACTCCAACGCCTTATCCCAGCGCAGCAAAGTTCGCATCTTCAACACTAATGTGAAAGCAATCCTCCTCTATGGGTCCGAAACATGGCGGGTAACCAACACCATCACCAACAAGGTACAGACTTTTGTCAACAAGTGCTTGCGCCGCATCCTCAACATCAGGTGGCCTGAGAAGATCTCCAACACAGACCTATGGAAGAAAACCAACCAGAACCCCATCAGTCAGGACATCAAGAAAAGGAAATGGGGGTGGATAGGTCACACACTGCGCAAACCAGCCGACAACGTCAGAAGGTAAGCACTTGACTGGAACCCACAGGGAAAAAGAAAAGTGGGACGGCCCAAACAGTCGTGGAGAAGGTCTGTCGAGAGCGAAGTGAAGGACGCCGGAATGACGTGGACTCAGCTGAGGAGAACAGCCCAGAACAGAGTGCGTTGGCGAGGTGTTGTTGCGGCCCTATGCTCCACCTGGAGTCTACAGGAATAAGTCAAGTAAGTCAGGGGAGTGAGTATCGGTTTGCCTCTAGGTCAGATGCTCTGGTAGGTTGGAGGTTCGATGGGTACGGTGATCTCATCGGTTGCAGGTGCTCTGGAACGGGACAGTTTGGTGGAGGGGTCGGACTTGAATACTCCAGGTCGATCAGGAGTACTTTCATTGGCCCCGGGATCTCCCATTAGTTCATGCGGTCCCCAAAGCATCCATGCCAATAATATCTGTTGCAGTCCACCCTAGCTGTATTGGACGACAGACCAAGCCGTGCTGTGGAGACTAGGAGGTGTACGGTGCCCGGATCACTGTCCCCAGCTGGAAGAAATTCCAGGTATTCACTGGGGACGGGAGGTGACGAAGGGCAGAAACAGACGACGCTTCCCCCATGGCATGGCAGGTCCGAAACCATTTCGCATCAGAGACCACTTGATACTCTGGGTCAGGTGGACGGGCATGGCCCAGAGGGGTTTGGTGGTGTTCATTTTCGCCAGAGTACTCCCAGGCGGTCTAGAGCCACCAGGAGGGAGGAAAGGGGACGGGTGGACCCGCCAAAGCTCCGGGCGGTCGCTGGAGAAGAGCCGTGGAGGGAATTCCATTTGCAATTCGAGCAGATGATGTTCTTGCAGGGTTGGTCGGAAGAAGAGGCGGCAGAACAACTGGTGTTCTACCTGAAGGGGGACGCCCTCCGGTGTTACAGCCACATACCGGAAAACCCGCGCAATGACCTGGGTGAAGTTGTCAAGGTCATGGAACAGCGCTTTGGTCAGGTTGTGACTGCAGAGACTCAGAGGGCGCGCCTGTATGCCGTCGTTCAGCGTAACAACGAGACTCTTCTCCAGCATTTTGACAGGGTGAGAGCATTGGCGAATGATTCCTTTCGCCCAGGGGAAGTGTCTTCGAGGTACATTGACAGGGAGACGGCTAGAAACTTTCTCAACGGGTTGAAGGATCATGAACTCGCCATGTACGGTCACACACTCAGACTCAACGATTGATGGCCGAGTTGATAGCTTACCAGGAGAGTAAGCAGAGCCTGAGAACGCGTCGTAAACTTCGCTGCGTGAGTTTCTCTGAAGAAGGGAATGGCAGTGAAGAAGGCATTGTTCGGGTCAGGCAAATTAACAAGGTCTATCAACCAAGAGAGCCTTCGACACCGCCAACGTTTCCGTCCATCGGAAACGGGCTGGTATGTTCTCCAGGGCAACATATGTCGACGGAAGGAGAGCATAAGTTGACATTGGCGGTGGAGGAGATGAAAATTCTCTTGGAGAAGATTGCGGTGGCAGTGACGTGTCGCTCTAGACAGCTACCGTCGGAGAATAGCCTCGAGGCGGCCCCAATGTCACCATTGCGGGCGGGAGCCGATAGCACGAGAGCTACCTCTTTGTCACCCTCAAGGGCTTCAACCAGTGCCCAATGTTACCATTGTCATCAGTGGGGACATTACAGGCGGGATTGTTCTCTTAATCCACGTTCACTGTCACCCTCACGTCAGGGTAGGTATGTTCGGGCTGATTTAAACCCCAAACGGGGGGGGGTGAGCCGCGAGCATGGACCCCCTCCTGGTTGATCGCTCGCAGAGCCACCCGGTTAATCAGGAACACTGCCGGGAAAAATCTCGTAGTGAAAGCGTGTGTGAACGGGAAACCCTTGCTGGCTGTATTGGATACAGCCGCTCAGGTGTCGGTACTTAGCTAGAAGTGGGCTGGGGAAATGCCTGGTAGCGTTCAAAGGAAGCGGGTATTCTAGCGGGGAGTGGCAGGCAAATTAGTGTCTGCTGAATTGATGCGGGAAGCTATTACTTTGGGAACGCAGGAGTATCTCCGACAGATCTATGTGGCCGATATGCTCCTTGGGTTGGATGTCCTGGAAGAGGGCAAGGCCATTATAGATTTGGAATCCCTTACTGTCAAAGGGGGGGGGGGGGAGAGGGAAAACTCTCTTAGTGTAGTATCTCTTGCCACACGGATAAAGATTCCTGCAGAATCTATTTCTTTTTGTGCTGTGAAGCTTTCCACTCCGGTGGAGGGCTCATGGCTAAATAACACCCCTATGGAATGCTACCTCTTGTCTAGTACCAGCGTCTGTCCATGCCACAGTCTCGGGAGGGAGCCTGGCAGTATGCGTCATAAATGACACAGAAGTGAGCCAGGTTCTAGACGCTGGGGAGTTGATAGGTTTGGCGGAGTCTGTAAAGACACGTCTGTAAAGACACTGGACAAGGTGGTGGTGGGGGTGGTTCGGCAGTTAAAGGAGACATCTAATGTTCCTGTACATCTGCAGGACCTTTGTGAAAGGTCCGGGAAAGGGCTAGCTCCAGAGCAGGAAAGGGGGTTAGTTCTTTTGTTACAGGAGTTTGCGGATGTCTTCGCCGCGCATGAGCTAGATATAGGGTGTTTTGAAGCCATCCAGCATGAGATTGACACCGAAGATGTACCTCCTATCAAAGACCGGTTGAGGAGGACTCCTCAGGGCTTTGAGGGTGAGGAGGAGAAGCACGTGTTGTCTATGCTGGAGGCGGGTGTTATTCAGCCTTCATGCTCTCCATGGGCAGCGCCTCCAATTCTAGTTCGGAAAAGAGATGGTGGTGTCCAGTGGTGTTTAGACTACAGGAGACTAAACGCGGTCACCAAGAGGGACGCATTTCCGCTGCCTCTGATTTCCGACTGTCTGGATACGTTGTTGGGGAACCAATTCATGAGCACCCTTGATATGACTTCAGGAAATTGGCAGATCGAAATCCTTCTTAAGGATCGGGAAAAGACTGCCTTTATCACTCGTTTTGGACTCTGTGCACGAGCGCATGAGCTTCGTCCTGTGCAATGCACCCAGTACCTTTCAGAGGGCCATTAATTTGGTACTGAGAGGATTAACCTGGAAAAAAGCTTTTGCTTTCATTGCCGATGTGCTGGTCTTGGGAAGAGATTTCCAAGAGCACGTCAATTTTGGAGCTCCTGGGGAGGCTAGGCCAGTGGAGTAGTTCCGTAAGCCACCGGAATCGCTGGACCGCCGGCTAAAGCACCGCAGGTCACGAGGGTGGCGAGAGTCTGACTCTACTCCCGTGCCGCACTCCCCGGAGTCTATGCCCTCATCAGGGAGTGGAAAGGGTGTCTCGCAAGAGCATCCTAGCATGGATTCCCGGGAAAAGAGGGCTACAAGGCGCAAGAAGGCACCTGAAAGACCGATTGCTCGGGAACAGAGGACGGCCATGAGCCCTACTCTGCGGGTATGGAGTTCTGTGGTCAACCTGCCTCACAAGGTTTGGCAGTCTCTCTCCCAGGAAGAGCGGAAACGGTTTCGGGAGGCCCAAACTGCGCTGCGTCGCCAGAAGCGTTTGGCGGGAAAGGCGGGGGCTTCCTCAACGACAACATCATTAGAAGCTCCTGTGAGCTCCGGGAGGGAGGAAACTCCTATGGAGGATGTGGTCACGGATGGCCCAAACCGTCTTCTGGAGCCAACAGCTCAGGGTGACGAGAGTAAGACTCCTGAGGCTCCGGACTCAAAAGCAGGGAAGGAAGAAACTTCTCAAGCGGGTTGGGAGGAGCTCTCGGAGTCTTCAGCTGGAGAGGAAGAATCCTCGGAACAGCTTCTCGACTGAGGGGGAAGAGTCCTCTGAGATTCTGGGTACCCTGGGACAGCCAGTGATTCCTTTGGAATCAAATGTGGACGAGGCTCTAGGGGATGAGGCCTTGCTAGAGATGGCTCAGGCGATGTTTGTGAGTTCGCCTTTCCGGGTCGAGGTCCTGACTCAACAGGGAGAGGAAAGCACTCCCGGGGAAAAGTCGAGACCCTTGACATACGGGGAGGTGGCATCACTTCCAGGGCCGTCTGGGCAGTCTCCTAAGGAGGTGACGGGGTCGCGGAGGGAACTCCTAGCAGTTGCCTTCCAAGCTAAGGGGCCTCAAACTCCGCCACAGTGGATGCCCATTTCCATATGTGGCGGTTGATTAACAGTCTCAAGGGGGTTGGGGTTCCACCGACATCAAGGGATTTAAAATCCGTCCTGGACGCTGCCGTACAGGCAACGAGGATGGGGAAGTCCCTTGCATTAGGGTGGAACTGGCTGTGACTCATTTTGTGATCCACAGGCCCACAGAGACCTCCTGCGACATGATGCGGCATGGAAAGCGGCCATAGAGAGAAGTGAGGGTCTCTATGTGGCTGTGGGACTCCATCCGAAGCATGCGCAGCTGGTAAAGAGGGGATTGGACACCACCCTTAGCCAAATGGAGAGGCTCCTGAAATTCCCGAAGGTAGTCGCCTTCGGGGAAGTGGGCCTGGATGACTTTAAGGCAGCAGGGTTGGATATCCAGGAAAAACTCCTTTGCCGGCTGCTTACCAAATTCAGGGCGTGCATCGAAGAGCGAAATCTAGCTGTTCAGGTGCATGCCCCGGGAAAAGTGGTGACCCGGCTGCAGGAGATACTGAAAAGTATTCTGCGTCTGGACACCAGAATCCAGGTCCATTATTTCTCTGGCAACAAGCAGGAGATGGAGACCTGGATAAAGTGCTTCCCCAATGTCTCCTTCAGTGTGGGGATGTCCGTGATGGGGAAGGTCCATAAAGGGCACCACGCCGCTCTTCAGGATATGCCCCGGGACAAACTTCTCCTGGAATCGGACAGCTCCATCCATCGGGGACATGGGAAGTTTACCACCCCCTACCAGGTGGGTGAAGCAGGTCTGCGGTTTGCAGCAATCCTCAACGTAAACGCGGAGGACTTTGCTGCTTCAGCAGATTCTGGAGAATGCATGCCGGTTCTTCAAGGTCCAGTAGGCCAGCGTGTCCCCAGAATCCCACGCAAGCAGAGTAGGTAGATACAAGGTAAGAGTAGAGGGACCCTACTTAGTCTTCTATGAAGATGGGAATCTTACCTTGTCTAGACTGCGTACTTCCTGTCAGATAGACTACGTACTTCCTGTAAGATAGACTACGTACTTCCTGTCAGATAGACTGCGTACTTCCTGTCAGATAGACTACGTACTTCCTGTCAGCTAGACTACGTACTTCCTGTCAGATAGACTACGTACTTCTTGTCAGATAGACTACGTACTTCTTGTCAGATAGACTGCGTACTTCCTGTCAGAGAGACTACGTACTTCTTGTCAGATAGACTGTTACTTCCTGTCAGATAGACTACGTACTTTCTGTCAGATAGACTACGTACTTCCTGTCAGATAGACTACGTACTTCCTGTCAGATAGACTACGTACTTCCTGTCAGATAGACTACGTACTTCCTGTCAGATAGACTGCGTACTTCCTGTCAGATAGACTACGTACTTCCTGTCAGATAGACTACGTACTTCCTGTCAGATAGACTACGTACTTCCTGTCAGATAGACTACGTACTTCCTGTCAGATAGACTACGTACTTCCTGTCAGATAGACTACGTACTTCCTGTCAGATAGACTGCGTACTTCCTGTCAGAGAGACTACGTACTTCTTGTCAGATAGACTGTTACTTCCTGTCAGATAGACTACGTACTTTCTGTCAGATAGACTACGTACTTCCTGTCAGATAGACTACGTACTTCCTGTCAGATAGACTACGTACTTCCTGTCAGATAGACTACGTACTTCCTGTCAGATAGACTGCGTACTTCCTGTCAGATAGACTACGTACTTCCTGTCAGATAGACTACGTACTTCCTGTCAGATAGACTACGTACTTCCTGTCAGATAGACTACGTACTTCCTGTCAGATAGACTACGTACTTCCTGTCAGATAGACTACGTACTTCCTGTCAGATAGACTACGTACTTCCTGTCAGATAGACTACGTACTTCCTGTCAGATAGACTGCGTACTTCCTGTCAGATAGACTACGTACTTCCTGTCAGATAGACTACGTACTTCCTGTCAGATAGACTGCGTACTTCCTGTCAGATAGACTACGTACTTCCTGTCAGATAGACTACGTACTTCCTGTCAGATAGACTACGTACTTCTGTGGATCCAAATGTAAGAGACTTTTAGGATAGGTGTTAAAGTTGTAGAGTAAGTTCATTAGAAATTAATCAAACAGTTTTACGTGATTACAACTTTCCGATGCACGCTCAATCGTACACAGATTCATGTCCTTTTTCTTTATTTTGTTCTGTTCTGTTCTTATCTGTTCTGGGTTGTTTGCTTGTTTGGTTTGTTTTTTGTTTTGTTTTGTTTTTGTTTTGTTTTTTGTTTGTTTGTTGTTTTTTTGTTGTTGTTCTGTTCTGTTTTTGTGTTTCATGTTATCTTTCCTTAGCAAGGTCTGCTGTTGCAAGAGAAAAAAAGAGAATGCACGGGGAAAAAAAGTGGACTGCATCTCAGTCAGAAACTCAGAAAGAGAAACTCTCTATCCAAGGTCTTGTCTATGAAAGGAAAGTCAAAATGCTGTAACGATCGTACCCGAACTGACACTGTCATTCACGAAATTTTTCACCACTTCATTCGTATGATTTTTGCAGTTGGCGAGTAATGTCATACGGAAATAAAAGAATGTCAATGTACTGAGATTCTCTTTCTCTCTCTCTCTCTCTCTCTCTCTCTCTCTCTCTCTCTCTCTCTCTGTCTCTGTCTCTGTCTGTCTGTCTGTCTGTCTGTCTGTCTGTCTGTCTGTCTGTCTGTCTGTCTGTCTGTCTGTCTGTCTGTCTGTCTGTCTGTCTGTCTCTCTCTCTCTCTCTCTCTCTCTTTCTCTATCTCTCTCTCGTTCGTTCTGTCTGTCTGTCTGTCTGTCTGTCTGTCTCTCTCTGTCTGTCTGTCTGTCTGTCTGTCTGTCTGTCTGTCTGTCTGTCTGTCTGTCTGTCTCTCTGTCTCTCTCTGTCTCTCTGTCTCTCTGTCTCTCTCTCTCTCTCTCTCTCTCTCTCTCTCTCTCTCTCTCTCTCTCGCTCGCTCGCTCGCTCGCTCGCTCGATTGCTCACTCACTTTTCTTCCCAGATGTTGATCTTTGACTGGGTCCACTACGGCTAATTATCAATAACTGCATTCTCAACTGCGCAACATGACTAACTTACAGTGCTATCAATAATATGGATCGTAGGTACTTATCAAGGAAGTAGAGCATTATTAGACATCCTCAAAAGTATTTTGTGTCTTTTATGTATACTTTTACTTACACTTTAATATCAACATCTATTCTTAAGTGATGTGCATATTATAATATTATAAGATAACATCAGAGCGATAACCACTTACCCGATTGTAGTCTCTAGGATGCCGGCAGTAAATTTCCATTTGTGAACATTCATTTGTGTAGATATTTGTACTCACTTTCCTCCTCGGAACTTTTGTATTCACCACAGTAGATCATTTCGTACTTGACATTCCCCATGTAATTCACTTTTGATGTGATCATGATTTCTTTGTTTCTCTGCTTTTTTTTCTTCCTCTACGTTTTTATACAAACTTATTAAACTGTTTTAGAAAATCGTGTGTGTTGTTGTTACAATTGGCAGACTGAAAAGGGAAACACACTATGCTGATTTGTCAGGCCACACTGTGTCAAAGCAAGGAGTACATGTCTAAGAAAAGTGATCAGATGAGAAGTTCATATATTTATTTGATACAGGATCAAAGATACCGTGGTGCTTTTCTATTTGGTACACACTCAGAGGGTAGGAGCAACCTAAATTGTGACGAGCCACAACAAAACCAGTGCTAAGATCATTTTTGGACAAAATAGGGTTTGAATATTTTTTAATTCTGTATTCATTTCTGTTTGTTTTGAGATAAGAATGAACAGTGTGAGTTAATTAGAATAGGAGTTACAGGCATTTCAAGTTGGGTACTGAAGCAGCGACCATTTTGAAAAAACGGTCTCAGATAATGTTACCCTCTTTTTGTTGATTGAAGAGTGTTGACATAATTTCTTCTGTGTTTCCAAAAATAGCTGACCTAATCTTTCTTCGACATCCACAGAGCGGGAACGCCGAGAGAGCGGCCTTTCTAACGGTATTATAACATGAAGGGTTCTGCAAGGGTTTAGATGTGTTTATTGCGGCTAAAATGAGGCAATTAAAAATAATTACCGGGAGCTTTTGAAACAATACATAACACAAAAGTCTTTATTTTACCATCAAAATATAATTCTTCAAAATGTTTCCTTTACTGGCATGATAGTTTGAACCATGTAGAATATATTTTTATCAAAAAGTGAAAATCACCCAGATTGACCCTCCCTGCCTTTTCTCAGACTTAGCGCAAGAGAGGGCCGCGCGACTTAGCACTGGTTTTATTGTGGCTTTAATGCTCATCAAATATAGTCATAGCTATCCCCAGGACGGGAGAAATCTGGGTTCATAATCATGATGACAGAATCACTTAGATGATCCTGCAACCCTCGCTGTCCATGCAGCCCCATGAGCTTTTGGGATGCACTTTTGAAATCTCATCAGGACTGCCTGTAGGAAGTGCATGCACTCTGTGTGGTGCACTGACTGGAAGCATGTGTCATGCAGTTACAGCTTTCATTAGAGGAGGAGGGTGGAACGGACGCAGGAATATAAGAGATAAATGAAGAAGACAGGAAGAGGAGGAATAGCAGCAGCAGCAACAGCAGGAGGACGAGGAAGAGAAGGAGGAGGAGGATTGAGCGAGGAGGGTGGAGGAAGGAGGATGAAGGATGGAGAGAGGAGAGGGGAGGGAGTAGCGAGGAGAGAGGATGAAGGAGAGAGGAAGGGGGAGGAGGAGGAGGAGGAGGAGGAGGAGGAGGAGGAGGAGGAGGAGGAGGAGGAGGAGGAGGAGGAGGAGGAGGAGGAGGAGGAGGAGGAGGGGAAAGAGGTGAGAGGAGGAGGTGAGAGGAGGAGGAAAGAAGATAGAAGAAAGCACAAAGAATAGGGAAGCAAGAAATGAAGGGGAGAATGAGGAGAAGGTCGACGACAACGACAGAAAAAACCCCAATGACGATGAGATAGAGAAGATCTGGAAAAGTGTGAGTTCCGCAATTCCAATGGAGTTAGACTGAGGCTGACGAATTTGGTTGTCATTCTCTGTGGGGGTCAATGCGAATTAAACGATCAAAATCGCACCGCTCTCCTCGGACGAGTCCACTAGTGTGGCACATTAATGGAAGGAATTTCGTAGAAGGGCTTGTTGTTCGAGCATTTATGAACATTTCTCTCTTCACAGTTCACTGGCAAAACGCGTTGCATGCTGGGGCGGTGTTTTGCAGACGACACTTTCTCAAACGAAAACGAGGCGTTATGAGCTTCGTCAGTTGTCGTCTGCGCTCGCTCTGTGCTAAGATGTGCATTGAACGAGGCAAATTTTGTATCACCCCGTACTTAATTGAAAGTCGTGTGGAAGCGTATAAAATGGATGAAAAATATGAAATAAAGGACGAGGAACGTCAGGAGAGCATTTCGTCAATGTCCCTATTTATTCGCCTCTTACGAATCGTGTAGGGAGACGAGGTGGGTCTCTTCTGATCCCCAACCCACAGGAGGACTATGCAAGAGGAGACGTCAAGCATTCCCGAGGTGTTCTTTCCAAATCAAAAACAGCTTCAAATTGCTTTTATTATTGTTTCGAAACGAATGCTTCAAAATATACACCATTAACGAGATCATTCAATTTTCTGACAGATAAAAACAATATGAATCTCGACGGCACCTCCGCAGAGCGATTGTCCAGAGCAGGTAACAATCAGATCTGCCAGGCACTGCGAGAAATCGCGAGTTTTAAGCTCTACAGTAGGTAGTTTAGAAAAAGCAACAACAATACTTATATACCACAATCCTAACGTTAAACATATTGTTCAAAACACAAAAGAAAGACAGCCACAGTGGTGTATTTTGTTGTATTATCTTATGTACATCAGCAAGAAATATCGCGAGTGGAAAAGAGGCAAAAATCGTCATCTGTATACATTGTCCACGAAATTTCGGGGCTGGTGTGTGTTGAATACCTACTGGATCTAGCCTTGCTGCAATGAATAACCTCGACAAATCTAACGGCTAGCTTATGCATATTAATCATTCGTGGGTGATAGTGTCAATTTCTCTAACGCCATTTCATAATTTACACGATTAGGGCTGCGCTCCTCAAGTAGCAGCCCCGAGCTGTGCAGTGGCGGCGCTTTAAAGTGATGGACGGGAGCAGCGCTTGCGCCTAGAAACGCTTCGCTAACGTCTCGTCAGCGCTTGCAAGCGGTGATGAGCGGGAATCTCGTCAGCGCTTGCAAGCGGTGATGAGCGGGAAATTTAGCGAAGCGTTTGAGCGGCGCAAGCGCTGCTCCTGTCCATCGCTTTAAAGCGCCGCCACTGCGCAACTCGAGGCAGCTCTTTTGGGCTTGTTGCTGACGTAAGTCTGGCCAAAGAGAGGCTCCTGCATATTCATGAATAGGTATTTAAAGTGCCCTGTTAGCAACGAGTTGTTTTCAAACATTCTACTCTACGAGCAGGGTAAGTCAAATTATCTTACTCGCAAAAACTAGATCGGAGTGTTTGAGTTTTTTTCAGTCTGTTAGAACATTATGTAGGACAATTGTTTTGATAGTAAATAATAGTTAATTTTTTTACATAAGCATAACTTCGCAAGGTTGTGGATCGTCGCCTGTGTATTATGTCTTCGAATATTGTCTGTAGAATGGAAGAGTACATTAATGGAGAAGCCAGAATTTACACGTCCAAATTTTTGTAATGGGAAAAAGTAAAAGAGAGAGAGAGAGAGAGAGAGAGAGAGAGAGAGAGACAGACAGACAGACAGACAGACAGACACACAGAGACACAGCGAGAGAGACAGTGTATGTTTATATTAACTTGACATTCTAATCGAAACAACATCGCTGTAGTGGCTTGAGCATGAAGTGCGTTAATTGTGCCACAAAAGTTCTGCCTTTACGACTGAAATTGCTAACCATGTTTGGCCATCGACTGTGTTGCTGGATGGTTATGTTCCGAAAAAAACCCAGACGGTAGTCACACGATAGGTAACGTGAGGAGTGACCCGAAAGCTCATGATGTAGGCTACGTGCTGTATGGATATGTGGTTCACCGTCCCTCCCACCTCCAGTTGTAGGGAACCAAGACAACAACTAAAGAAAATCATGGACGAGAGAGAAATTTCGTCCTAAAATAATAGTGGTTTCTTAAGTACTGTTTATGACGCAAGATGAATGAATGACGTTTTACGGCCTCTCTGCTTTTGAAGTCTTTTCAAGGCCAATCACTTAAAAATGTACACAGGTGGTTAGAGTAAGAGCAAGTTTAAGTCTCGATTTTTAAAGAAATAATTGCCTAGGGTAGGTCTATTCTTACGCTCAAGACACGAGGTGACGTGAGATGAAGCCAGCATTACTCGGCATGAGTGCTAGCTACATTATCTGTTCTAAGTTATCGCATTTATGCTATTGCGGACTATCTCAGCCTGAGATCGGTGATGGTGACGTTCTTTCAACTGTGTGTGGAATCTGTGTACCTTGATCCAATCGAGACTCCCAAGCAGACAGCTTTGCAATGAGTAAATTTGTTCTTTTTCACTGCTGACATGATCCTAGATACGCTGAAATGGTCGTTATCGGCAACATTTATGGACACTGTACCTGAGGTACTCTGTCCGATCGGACAAAGTACCTCAGTTTGAAATCTCGGCATTTGAACGAGAACGAGACCGCACCCGCCACTCCGCCTGACTGACTTCGCACGCCCGGGGAGTTATGCTAAGATCCGGCCGCGTTAATGTATATGCGTTTTGTGACAAACGTCTTGCTCGGCGGTACTGTACTCCATGCACCTTAACGGTCCGCGTGATTCGGGTGTAATCTTAAGCTAAACGACGTTTATTGGCGCTGCTGAAATGGTCAAAGTCGGAAACATTCGGAACGTCGTTTAGTCACAAAACGTAGATACATTAACGCGGCCGGATCTTAGCATAACTCTCCAGGCGTGCGAAGCCAGTCAGGCGGAGTGGCGGCTGCGGTCTGAGCTGAGCGCTATCATCGGTATGTCACGTGACTGTAAGGACGAGATTCAAACTGAGGTACTCTGTCCGGTCGGACAGAGTATCTCAGGTCATGGATCCTGATGTAGTGTCCATGCTCAGGTACAGTGTCCGGAAATGTTGCCGATAACGACCATTTCAGCCCTAGTTACTGCATTCATGAGGGGCTGGGTGGTTGTCATTGTACCCCTGCTTATGGCCCTGAGTGGAGTGTTTCCACCACTGCTGTTTGTAGAATCATCTCTTTGTTTCATGTTGTCCACATTTTCGTAACGATTTCGTCATTACTAGTTATTTGATGTAACAGTTCAAAATTTTAATTGCAAACTTTAGTATGAAATGTTAGTAGGCATATAAAGTGAAACCTCACATTACGACCACTTTTTTAAGTGTCGAAATTGTTTCTATTTTTTCAGCGTATAAAAGTCTCAGAATTACGACCACCTCGGAATTCGCTTTTAACCATGTCGGTCGATCTATCGGCCTGCTTTCTCTGTCAGCGTGTGTGTGTGTGTGTGTGTGTGTGTGTGTGTGTGTGTGTGCGTGCGCGCGCGCGCGTGCGTGCGTGCCTGCCTGCCAGCTCGGGGTAGGAATAAATCCATTGCGTCTCCCTACATGATGTGTAAAAGGCAAATATCTAAGGAATTCGATATTTGAATAGCTCTTACTCGAACTGTCTCTAATGATAGTTGTGATCAGTCGACTTACATAGCCTTCAAAGGCTGACAGGTCGGAAAACTCCTTACTTATCCATCCATCCATCCATGCATCCATCCATCCATCCATCCATCCATGCATCCATCCATGCATCCATCCATCCATCCATCCATCCATCCATCCCATCCATTCATCCATCCCATCCATTCATCTTTTCATCCCACCAATGATTCAATTGTTTATTCATGAATTCATTCATTAATTCGCCCCCTCAATTCATTCATTCATTCGCCCCCTCCTTCCCCACCCTACCCCTTCTTACCTCTCCTCCCCCTCTTCTCCCCCCTTTATGTGTTATTGTCTTCAGTTATGTATCTATTCTAAGTGTCATTCCCGAGAAGAAAACTCGAAGAGCAGTATGATGAAAAGGAACCAATCGAATTATTTACAATACTGGACGTCTTTCCACAGCCACAACAGGATATAAGAACATCTTTTCCCTACACTCAAGCACGTCTTCCTGAATCATCAACAGGTAGGACCATATTCTTACACTTAAATATCGTTGGAAAACCTAGGATAAATGGGATTCTTTGTGTGAATTTGTGAAAATTTATCTGCAGACGATTACTAGTGTCATGCCATCATTGGTCGCAAGTTAGACGTCGATCGAAAGAAAAATACGTTCGATCATCTCCAGATAATACGAAAATAATTTAAGATGCGCGTCCAAGTTTTGTTTCACTTAAGTGACAGCATTGTGTTTGGTACTTAAGCCACCGGTCTGAATTTTAACGGATCGGTGCCCTGCATGCCTGATGAATAAGAAAAGCTGTTAAAATGTATATACGGTATTTTTAAATTTTTAGATAGCATCGCAAAATGTGAAGAGGGTAAGCGGTACTGCACGCAGGTGTCTTGCAACCTCTAAGCACAGGTCCATACGTTTTTTTCTGGAATAAGCGTTAAATAACCCTGCAAAGTCACCTCATCAGTAGTTCCAAAGACAAAGTAATCGCAACGGCAACATGCGACTCACAGCATTTACCATGCCATCTAGTTGTTGAGATTTGACACATTACCAAAAACGTCCAAGCGTGTCCAAGATTATTACCACCATCACAGTCGTCGTCGTCATCATCATCATCATCATCATCATCATCATCATCATCATCATCATCATCATCATCATCATCATCATCATCAACATCATCATCATCATCATCATTTATCATCGTCTATACAGTATTAAGTAAAGAGATGATAGAGCTCATAGAGTGATATTCATGTTGCCTGCTACTATTCCGTACATATTTCTACCCGGCATTTTGCAGGAAAAGACATGCCATTTCTGGAAAGTTACCCACTTAAAAGATACAAAAACTATAAGTAACCCTTAAATGTTTTAGCGGCATTTTGGACTGTGAGAGATGCCAAACAAAACCGAGTAATTGCACATGCATATTACTTTTCTCCAGGCTTTACTTACAGTATATATGTTTGTATGCTTGATGTGAGAAAGTATACTTTTGAAAGTTATGATGGTCAAAAACCAACTTACGGCCAGAGCCTCTCGATGTTTCCTCAGAGACTGGAACCCCTGGCTGCTAGGTTTTCCGAGATCAGTTCAGCAAGGTTTTGGAGGCAATAACAACAGTTTGTTTGCTCGTTTTTTATGTCATTGATTATCAAAACACGAATGATGATACGAACATCTAGCGTCTGCAATTATATCATACTTTGTAATTTTTTCGTCTTTTTCTACAGAGTAACAGCAGAAATGTCCAATGAATATATCAACATACTCCTCGTTGGAAAAACTGGAGCTGGCAAGAGCTCGACTGCAAACACAATCCTAGGAGATAAAGTTTTTGACACAAAAGCGGGCAAGTCTGTCACCAAAAGGTGCTACGGAAAACCGGCAACCATATTTGGGAAAAAAGTTCAAGTCATTGATGCCCCTGGATTCTGCGACACAGATAACCTTGACACAGCGGTAGAAATAGACAGCTACCTTCTCCACAACATTGACGGCATCCATGTCGTTGCCCTTGTTCTATCTGCAGCTAACCGTCCGACGACAGAGGAGATCGCTGTCATCAAAGCTCTCGAAAACCAATTCGGAAGCGACATGTTGAAGTTTCTGTTGATCATTGTCACCCGTGCCGACGACTTGGAGGATGATAAAATGGAACTGGAAGAATTCGTGCGAGCATACGAAGGTGAAGCGAAAGAAATTTTGAGAGAGTGTTGCAGTCTCAAGAACGTCATTGGCTTTGACAACAAGAACAAGGACAAGCGACAAGAACAGGTCAAGGCACTTTTGAAAAAAGTAGAACTCCTTGTAGAGCTCAATCAGGGAAGTTTCTACACTCGCGCGATGCTGAAGAAGAAAAACGAAGAAAACAGAAGAATTGAAGAGGAACGTCAAAGAAAAATCAAAGAAGAAGAGAATGCCAAAAGGCGCAAAGAAGCTGAGTATGAAAAGGCAAAAAAACAATTGGAGGAATCACAAGCAAACGAGAAAAGACTTTGTGAAGACTTTGACAAAGCTGCCAAGAAAATGAAAGACGAACTACGGCAACAAAAAGAAGAAGAAGAAAAAAGACGAGAAGAGGATGAAGAGCGTCAAAGGAAAGCTGGAGAAGAAATGCGTGAAATGCAGTCAAAACTACGAGACAACCAGAATGAACTCGAACATATGAGACTGCAGACTGAAAAGCAAAAACGAGAACATGGCAAAGAACAAGAAAGACTCCGTGAGGAAGTAAATCGTCAAGAGAAAGAGCATAAGCGGATGCTGCAAGAGACTGAAGAGCTAATCAGAAAGGACAAGATAGAACGAGAAAGAAAGGAGAAGGAAAGGCTACGCGATATGGAATATCAGATGGAAGATATGCAAGAATCTCACAGAAGAAGTATGCAAAAAATGAATGCGAAGATGGATGACGCAAGTCGTCGCCCAAAGGATAACAGAGAGAATCCGGCAGAGATCATAGGTAAGTTAATTCTGGTTGCACATATATATGTATGACAAACATCGATTTATAATTGTGTAAAAACAAAAATGTTGACATCATGACGTCTTTCGCAACAAACTGATACGTACGGCACCCTGGTTCGATTTGAAATACGAGCTCAAAACATCATTATATCTTTAGATTGTGGTGTTTTTACAGCTAAAAAATTGGTTACGCTTAAAATGTCACTGAAAACACAGCAAAAAAGCTGCGAAAAAAAGTAAAGCTCACTTGTCCTCGTGTATTTGTCGACTCCACGGAGATCGCTGGTTAAATTTAGTATTGAGCGAAAAATTATTTCTGGATGACTTTGTGTATGAATTTTTCACATACTGTTTGATAACTCCATGAAATTTCAGTGCATCAAATGCTGGTTGCTGAGGAAAGTAACAAAGAATGTCCTTCCATTCTTTAAGTCCGTTTTTTTCAAATCTGCATTATTTGAAACTTTGGAGGTATAGTGAGCATATCTTTGTCAAATCTTAACCGATTTAAATAAATTTTGCACAACAAGAAAGCCTATTCTGTCATCCATTTGCCGGTGTAAATAACTCAAAATGTCCAAAAGGTTCTGTAAGTCTCATTTTGTAGTGAGAGGTCACATACTATTATGTGAAGCTCCACCACAAAATCAGATGGTCGTTATCTAGCATCATTTCAAGATATTGGCCAAACAGAGTGAGAGGAGTTAGGTATGTCAGTTTTGAGCTTTTAATAAATTTGGAAACCTTTATCCTTTTGTTCTTAGCACACATCGCGGTTCTTTTGGCTTTCCATCGGCAGTCGTGCAGCTGGTCAACCGAGCCGACATACCACATTTAAAATAGCCACCATGACGACAACACTGCGTTGCCTTCATGCAACACCTAAACGTAATAAAAAAACATTTTCTCAAAACGCCATACCAGTAGATACAGTCCTCAGTAGCCTGTGGCTTTGTCAATTTATTTCTCCTGTTTGAAGCTTTTTACATCGTTGAAAAGATAAATGTCTCCACTTTACGACCATTTGCATCGCTAAAAATGTCGAAAAGTAAACATTGGTCTCATTTTATGGTGGAATTTCACATTTTGGTTAAAAGGAACTTATTTTTAAAAATCTAATGCGCATTTTCAACATTTTCCTGTCTGTTCCACGCAGGGTTTCGGTCTGTATTTTAAGCTTTGTCTTCATTACTCTTAGGATAGACTGGGTGGCTATGAAAAAGACCTATGACAGTTGGGAAAGACTAGCGAAACTAAATATTGGGATTCGGGTCATCCGGGTATGTAAGGCCGAAACGGCAGCCGCTGATACAGGGCAGTTTAGACAGGACCATGATAGTTCAGCTGGTAGAACATTTCGGGTACTAACCGAAAGGTCACGAGTTCAGTCCCCGCCAGTGATCATACATTTTCCCGTCTGTCCCACGCATGGCTTCGGCTCAGTAGTTTAAAATTTGAAAGCGCTTTGATCTATGGGGCGTTTGGTAATTAGTGCATGATGATTCCATCATTTGGTGGAATGACACTTTTTCGTAACATGATCTTCTGTGAAGGGCCCGGCGAACAGAGCTGAGTAATAATAGACCAGATAAATGGGTTCTTTTTGATACCACATTTCTTTTCTGGTCAATAATGGAGCTGTTGTGAAGTTCAGTAGCATGCTCGACTTAACCGACTTAACCGACCACAGGATGATGATTTTTTTAAATTCTTTATTTACCACAATATCTTACAACACAAGTCACAAAACAAGTAGCGCCGAGTGAAGAGGAAAAAAGCTTAAGACCAACACACACACACACACACACACACACACACACACACACTAACACACACACACACACACACACACACACACACACAAAACACACCAAAAAACAAACAAACAAAAACACTGGAAACTCCCTCATCTCCCCACACACCCTTCATCCTGCCCCTCCCCCATCCTACTGCCCCACCACCCATCAACCCCACTCCACCCCACCCCACCCACATGCACATTCTTAAGAACAAGACATCTGCAGACCTCTGCAATAGATTTGCATATATGAACCAATGTCACAGTTTCCATTTTACACAAGTATAATGACACCAGCATTGATAAATTCACTCCATTTCTCATTGAACTTTTCAATATTTTCTCTCTTTTTTGCAGCAATATACTCAAGCTTTAATTATACTGGACAGATAAAAAGTGAAATCAACAAAGTCTGGAAGCAAATCATTCAATCTCTGATGATAAATATGCCTTTTTGCGAGCAAAATGATATGATTGATGTTTGCATTTTCATTTAATTTTCCAAAAAGTACCTCTAGTTCTGTAAAAGTTACTTCTCTATCACATTTTTCTTTAATGACATCACTCAATTTTACCCACAGGGATCTGCTGTATTTGCATCCATAAAAGAGATGCCCTATTGTTTCAACTTCAGTCTGACAAAAAGTGCATAGTTTAGACTGAGTGAGCTTCATCTTATAAAGTAGACTATTGACTGGCAAAATACGATGAAGAATCTTGTACTGAAATACTCTGAGTCTCACCTCTTGACAAGATTTAAAAAGCAATTGGTAATAAATCTCCCAGGGCAAGTCAATTTTTACTAGTTTATTTTCCCACGTTTTTTGTGCCGTAGGAATACATGTATTCTGCAGCATTCCATAGAAGAATCTAGCCTTTCTGCTATTATTTGAAAGCAACAATGCTCTAATTGAGGGCTCATGCTGTTTTTCCTCAGTACGCATATCTATTTGCTCAATTTCCTGCTTCCATTCCCACGGAATTATTTGCAGTAGTTTAGCATACTCAAGAAAGTGACCTTGAACTTTGAATTCTGACTGTAACTCCTCAAAGGATTTAAACATTCCGTTATGTTTCACAATGTCTTTGACAGTTTTTATCCCAACATCAAACCATTTTCTTAATAAGTAACCGCTGTCAGCAAATTCTGCGTTATTCCATAGCGGCCGCTGCAAATAACTTCCAGTTGCTTTAAGTTTATTTCGAATCAAAAAATTATTCCATGCCATTAACACTTGCTGCCAGAAAGGATTTCTTATTTTGTCGACCACTGTTTTCTTTATATATCCCCCCGTTTCCATCAACACTTTGACATCCAGCCGCTTACAGGAAATATTGAGAGCAGGGGTTTGGACCAATCTGCTCATCCATGTCAGTTTTAATGCATCATTGTATTTATTTATGTCGATCATTTTTAGACCCCCTTTGTCATAGTCTAACATAAGAGTTTCTCTTTTTATTTTATCTATTTTACCAGACCAAATGAACCTATAGAATTCATGTTGTATCTTCTTCATGAAACTGTCTGGTGGTCTGGGTAGATTTATAAGATAGTATGTAAGTTTGGAAAGTGCCAATGCTTTTATCACCAGGATTTTACCGAATATTGTAAGATTCCGCCGCCTCAGAAGTCTCACGATTTTCTTAAATACCTCATCAAAATTTAATTTTACCATTCCATTTAAATCTGTTGTGAAAAATATTCCTAACACTTTAAAAGGCTCAGCAGTCCAATTTAGATCCACCTCCCTGCACAATCTTTCCGTAGAGTTAACTTTTGCCCCTATCCAGATTGCCTTAGTTTTTTGAGGACTTAACCGAATATCGATTTAGTTGGTTGACGATGTCCCCGAAAATGGGGAAAGTACTTGCCATTCATAGTACCGCCACTATTACAAATACACGCGTCCTGAACGTTCGAGCAACTGGGTATCAGACTCTAAGCAAGGGAGGCTGACGACGAAACTTTCTCCTTAGTTTTTGCTGTTCTCTCTGTGGGGATAAGAATGTCTCACCGTGTCTCCCGACACGATTTCTAAAATACGAATGGCCAGGGAAAGTGGTTATTGATTTGCTCACACTCCAGCCAGCACTCAACGCTCGAATCCTTTCACCACGTTTTGTTTACAACTCGTCTTAGTGCTTGGGCGTGAACTCCAAATGTAAAATATGACCATTATTAATATTCTCGATGATTGTTAATGGTAAAGAAACTTTCTTCGTGTTTTACTGCCATTGTTTGCCACCATCGACCAATCTTTCGTCCTCGAAAAGTAAGAGCAAATCGATCGATCGCGCACCAAGTTGTCTACAAAGTAAAGATTCTGACCTCATACCGAATGCGTGGATTTTCATCCTCGCCACGGCAGGCAATTGAAACTGTGTATTCAGTCCCGAACTTGACAATAATCGGCTACTGTTACAACTTTACATCATACACTAGATCACATTTCAATTGTGCGCGTCTGACAGCTACGGTTTCGGGACAAGTATACAATGTCAATATTCTCGATGATTTATTATGGTATTTAATTTTTGTTCATGTTTGAATCCATTTGTGACCACCATCGACCAATGTTTATTCCTCAAAAAAGACGGACACGTTATCTCTTTTACTATGGGAAAGCGAGAGGCCTCGTTTTCGTATCACTGAAAGATGGTGGGCATTTATTTTTTAGCTTAACCTCCGGTGAACCCGTCTCATGCCATTGCCATGCGTAAAATCATGTCGTTCGGATGAAGCGGTTCCAGAGTGGTCATAAGTTTCTATCGTCTGGATATTCGTGCAGCGAGACAACATGTTTCTTCTCGTTGCCACAACCACCTACCGCACCTTACTGGTATGAAAAATCCGACAGAAGCTCACAGGCAGAAATGATGCATTCCAAAACACACGTTGGTGATAGGCCTAATCTCCATTCAGTCGTGTGTGATGACTGGAGAGCTCTCCTGTTAGTGATGTCTCGTGCTCGCGTCTCGACTCCACCTTTCCTCTCGACTCTGTTTTTTCTTCAGCAAACTACAACATACGGTTGCGTATCGGCGAAAAAGGACCCCAACTGATGTCATATTTTAATTTTTCGTGTCGGAATTGACCTACCAGCGCATAAAGAGATATAATTTGTCCTAGAATTACAGAAATCTCTAAATGTGCTATTCCCATGAGACTGGCCCTTTAAAGTGATGCAAAAATTGCATGAGAGGCGGTGGTAGGTGTCCGCTTGTTCTGCTGACCTAAACGTTTTGAGCAGATTACTTCTGAGTTGCGATACAATGTCGCACCCATGCTCATGGTGCATGCCTCGAATTAGTTGCACACCAAACCAGCTTATTTTGGGACTTTGCTTTATTTTATATGGAAAGAATGCCGAAAAGTGCCGATAATGTATCTGCATCTGTTTTTTCCCTTAATATCTTGCTGTTACAGTGCATAAGACGACCTGCGCGAGATTATATTTTTGCGAAAACCATAGATCTTTCCATGTTAGTGTTCAATCACGAGTTGATTAGAAAGAACAGATTACATGTATTTCCTTCGTGTGTATCGTGTGGGACCCGGCACACCGAGGAGAACCCCGTCTTCACTGAATAGTACGTGCCACTTCAGAGATTCACAGTCCGTCTCCGAATTTCAATGCTTTTATCAGCTGATATGACGGGGTGTTACCCGTGTTTGTCATCAGTAACCCATGTAACAAAATCAGGTTCGATGAAGCGGACTGATCTGCCTCTATTTTGTTTTTCCTCATTTGAATGGTTACAATATGAACGCGATGTTCCCACTACCTCTACCCCGGGATAAAAATGTCCGCCGCTTCTAAGAGCTGCCGTCATTTTTCTAAGTAGGCTATATATAAAATTACCCCAATTATTGCTTACGCGATCTCTAATTCATTGCAAAGCAGTGGCAGGACGACGCATATACATTTTATTCCAAAATGTCTTATAAAAGTGAACAACTGTCGCCACGTCGATACCTATTAAAAGAATGCGTTAATGTGCGTCATACTTTTTTGTGAATGGACTGAAAATGAAATCACTCCCGAATTGTCTACTCTTTCTACTCAATCTTTTTTCTTTGGAAAATAAATTACGGTTTTCAATCCAATCAATGCGCATCGATCGTCAAATGCACCATACCAAGCACTGTGATGGCTGGGTTTTTAGGGGAAGGCTGGCGCGCGTGGTGGTATAAAAATGGGGTTCTTTCTCGCCTCCCTGCATTCCTTCCTTTCTTAATTCCGTTAACAGAAGACGCAAATCTGGGATACGCTTCGCCAGTTTATTTTCTTGCGTGAGCCACGCCCTCTATCTCTCGCTGTGTCGCTCCCATTATAATGTAGGCTATATAGTAAACGCGCCGGCCTCAGCGAAAACAGGCAGTAATTTGCATTCCGTTTTCTTCCCCTGAAATGCTTGACTATTGAAATAGATGTTTACAAGGATTATTTTTAAAAATCTACGTTATCATATTATAAACCTCACTCCGTCAGACGGGGGAACTTTGTTTTTTGATCAAATGGTACATTTAAGGAGATGTATTGTTTTCAAATAATTTGTAGATAATGTGTTTTGGCGCCAAGTCGATTCAACGCTTGAACGTCAATTTAGCCAGTTGCTGTTGATACACTAAAGTGTGCGAGTCACAACATATGAGATATTCGATCTGAACTAATGCTAGTGCAATAAAAGGTTAATTGAAGGAGTAGTATATTTAATTAACAACGTGTAGCCAAATTATTTTCCCACGACAAACTTGGCCTTTCTTCGGATCACGAAAGATAAACGATGCCGCTCCTCCCATGCGGCTCTGTATCTGTTGGAGAACAGAATCCTGTTTCACACGTGCACAAATATTATTTTCTTCACTCTGTTACACATAATTCTTTAAATTTGATCTTAGATTCTTGAGGTTGTGACTTTGTTTCAGTTCACAGTTTCGTTGCAGTCTGAACACGGCGTAAACGTATCCTCTAAGCAAGGGCTTGAACACTGGAGATTTAAGTGATTCTCTTAATAGGCCTACTAAGATGAATTTGCGTCAACAAAATGTTTCAAGTTTTAAAACAGCGAGTACACCGTTCTCTAAGGACCAGACGACACTGCCTAAGCAAACGATCTCCAGGCTGTAAGTCCAGATTACCATTTCTCGGAACACTCGGACCCAAAAATCTGGTTGCAGGTTCATCTTAGTTTTCTTTAGCTAATGACAAGGTGCAGTAAATGCGCATGTGTTTCGCAGTCTGTTTGTTGCAAGCGACATTTTCGCAATCACAGGAGGGTTATACGAAAAGTTAAAGTCGAGCTTTCACCTCTGTGATGGGGTCCCGTAAGACCAAGATGCATGAATTTGGATGGAGAGAAAATAAGCTTGTCCTTAATGGTCAATTCCTGATTTAAGTGTTATTTTTAACATCTTATTTTTCGAAAAGAAAATGTCACTGCTCGCTTTTCGATAAAGCCTCCAATACGAGAATAATAAAGTGTGGATTTATATTTAGATGAAGAGTACCTGTGTAGTTTTTCTGATTTCACTTTATTTCAGGGAACCTGGCCATCACCGGACTTGCTGCAATTGCCAAAATCGCAGAGGATGAGTAACCCGCAACGTAAGTGAACTGAATTATTTCAGATTTATGACCACTATCATCAATTACAATTTTTTGGTTTCCTTGTTCATTCATTTTATACTTTAAAAAATTAAGTAAACTATTTTTCTACATAAGTAGTATACAAGTTGGGGCTGCCAGCTCACCCCTAATGATCCAGCTGTTCACTTTTTAAAATTAATTGGTCAACTAATGACCTTTTTTAAATTTGAGGAGACAGGCTGCAAGCAAGTTAGGTTTCTGACGATATCACCTCGCCTTTAATTAGTTTGCCTTTCTCTTACAAACACACACACACTGGCACACTTACACACACAAACACACACTCACAGGCACACAAACACACTTCCCTTCGCGTGCGCGCGAAATAGGCCAAGTCAAGTCGGCCTATCCACAAAGCCAGCACTGCTTTGCTGAAAAGCGTGACACTATTTTCGTTAAAAACGAAGGAATTTACATGTGTTGAGTCTTGGCAACGCTTGGTGAGTTCCTTGAAAAAGTACTTAACCCATTTTCAGTTAGATTGAGTACCCCACGTGTAGCAATCGTGCTTAAAACAGCTGATCTAATTGCCGATTGCACTTGTTTTTAAGCTGAGCAAAACATCATGCAAAGGGAGGTAACTCTGCTTGACCTAGGTGGTCAAGTTTTCAAATCTGCAAAACGAAACCATATTTTCTTGAAAAACGGGACAATTACATGTGTTAGAGTTCTGTAAACGCATGATCACATCATTCAAAATGTACAGAATACGTTTTT
>JAWQFJ010009259.1:7500-20449 GCA_034096865.1 Theodoxus fluviatilis | reverse complement strand
CTCAGCCTTTGAAAGCTATATAAGGCCAGAAAGTAGGAAAATCACCAGAACAGTTTAGAGTAAACACAAGTCAAGTCACGGTGTCCCTAGGTATTCGCCTCTTACGAATCGCGTAGGGAGACGCGGTGGGTCAATTCTTACCCCGAACCACAGGGGGGATGTATCTTGCAAGGACTTGTAAGAAACGCGAGACGAGTGCGTTTCCCACAGTGTCTCGCACATGAGGAGGGCGCGTTTGTTAGGCCCCAAATCTCGAGATTCTTCCAGAGACACTATAGTATTATGGACTGCTGACTTGACCTCTCAGTGTATAGTCTAAACATAGTCGCAGTGCTGTCTGCGCCGCTCCGCCTTACTGCTGGCAAAGATCATTTCCGGTTTCCAATGTTTACAGAATGGAGCAGCTAATCGAGACGATACTTGAGGTAAGTACGAAGCAGTTACTGAAAATAAGTAATTGAAAAGAAAGAATGAAAATTGAAATAGTATATTATACATAATTGGCAATCTATTATTGGCTATACAATCTATACATTCGCTCGGACAGTGTAGATGAGTGTAACATTTATGACCGTGATAATACACGAAAGACAAAGAGCGAGTCGACGCTTCATGAAGTCGGTTGGCAATTATGTTATCAATCAGAAAAGATGTTTTTGTAATAAGTAGGATGGTGTTGCAAGTCAGAGGCACTGCTGCTAAACGCTTCCTAAACGTATGTGAAATGCATAGAACAGGTTAAAATACTACTTCTAGCGTTATACAGCTATTGACGGCGGTCAGTTTCTAAGTATATGTGCCTGATACAGGGAGTTTGTTATTGTTAGATCACTCAGAACGTTAAATGTCTTGAAGTAACAGTCTTCCAAAGAGGAAGGACAGTTTTGTTATCCATTTTCTACCTTTGCTTCAGGAAGAAGACGTTGAGGAACAGCCGTTGCCTACATTAGACAAAGGTGATTCATTGCAAAAGGAATCCTCAGCCTCGAACATCAGTGGGGTAAGTTTTTCCCGATTTATGTTTGATTACTTGTCAAACTCTCAGTTCTCTGGATAAATGTGATGTTTCTATTTGAGTGTGACAAATTTTTTATCAATTTGACATATAGGAACTGAAAGTCACTGTGTGTGTGTGTGTGTGTGTGTGTGTGTGTGTGTGTGTGTGTGTGTGTGTGTGTGTGTGAGAGAGAGAGAGAGAGAGAGAGAGAGAGAGAGAGAGAGAGATTTTAAACATTTAAACATGCACTGCTTATGATAACTATCGGGCATTCTTAGAAGGAGTCAGTGGTTTATATCTCAATATTCAATTTTATTTCCAGGTAACCATTAAACTGGTTTATTAGGCTCGATTCGAACTAGTAGCAGAGCAATGCCTGTCTTCATATGTTCAAGAGACATGCAAGAACCTTGACAGTATGTTATATCCTATAAATTTGTAAACTATCATACAGTTTACTCATATTTCTATTGCAGATCTCTTGCTTTATTAAAGAGTTATGACGCCAAAGAAAAATATTAATGAGCACAAGTTGGGGAATGTGACGAAACGCATATTCCCACTAGGCGTTTGTTGTTGTTTAATTATGCAGTGGGGTGGGTATTGTCTGCCAGACCATAATAGCCTAGACATTTTGCCAGACCAGTGTAGATGAAGGAAATATGCTCTGTGTGTGTAGGACTTGAGAAAGGAAACTAAACAATGAATCCTGTTTTCCTACCTGAGGTGAGAATTACTTAATAGAGCATTTAATCTGAAATTAAGCACATCTCGGTTGATGTTTGACCATTGACCAATCCCCAGTGAACCTTTCAGAAGACTGACAAATGATGTGGTTCGGTTGACTGATCAATCAGGAATGACTTGCGAGAGGGACATGTGACTAACTTAGTATTTATACAGCCAAACGAGGATTGGTCAATTAGGAAAAAAACGCTACTCAAGACCATCACTGGTCCTGTGATTGGACGGGAAAGGCGAGGAGTTTTTGGCGGGCGTATTTAACCCTTGTTGTCCCGAAGTGCGGGGCGCCCGTACAAGTTTTTTTAATAGGAACAGACCTCATGAAGGAAATTGGCGCCCTGTTCATATGGTTCCCCGCTGAATAAGCTGTAACAAGATGAAGTTTCCACTACGAAAAGTTCCAGAACAACGCCCAGTCTAGACCAGGCCGTTTCCACGTGTTTCGCCTTATCGCCCAGAGGGCAGAATGGAGTTCTGCGCTCGCCCTCGCCTGAGAGAAAACTACAGCGACGGGTTTTCAAGCCTCTCCCTCAGAAGTTTTCCTCCACAGAAAATACGCTGGACTGTCGCCCCTCAAACAGAAGATAACCCCGGAGTTCTCCGGTGGTCGAGGAAAGGCCCGCTCCAGAAGAAAGGTTGGCTTCGTCCATGCGCCTACAATCTCCAGGCCTGCGGCCGTCCCGCTGCCTGTTACTGGAGGTGTAACGGTGTAGTCTGCTAACATCCACACCCTAGCCGAGGCTGCGCTGCATATCTACGTACATCCCCAGAGCTCTTCCTCCGCTCCCAGGCCAAGTTCAAGTCTCAGGACCCCTCCTCGTCTATTGGAAGAGACGAATACAGCCTGCCCGCTCAGGCGCCGGAATTCTCCATTCATTGTTTGTAATAGTGTTTTTCTGAATGGATATCCCGATCCCCCTTTCCCCCTCCGGCTCTCGCAACCTCCCCTCGCCCCGCGTGAGTGAAGTGGCCTCTGATTGGCTGTGAATTTTCATCGCTCTCAGTTAAGTATTACCGGTCTGGCAGACTACTAATTTAAGGGTTTTATTTTTGGGAATGATTTTAGATCACCATGATTAGAATTATTATTTGGTAATTTGATTGTAGCAACTATATCATACTTAGGCATTTGATTTCCTGAGAAGTAAAGAGTTTGAATTGTGATTTCTTTGTTCCCACTTCTCATTTTCAGACTTGTGTCATCTATGTTTGAGTGAGAATGGAAGGTTCGAGTAGGTGTGTGCAGTTCACCCCTAGACTAGAAACGATCCAGAATTAGAGAATTTAATAATCTTACCCCTACTCGTAACAAATGGTGCCTTCATCCGGGATTTTGAATGTAATTAATAACAGACGAGGCCTTTCGTAATGTAAACATAACAGAAGAGGAGTCTTCTTGTCATGGGATTTTTTTATATTCATGCTGATCATTCAGTAGAGAGAATAACGGGAGTCTTGCCTAGATAGTTTGACCTTGATTAGTTGCGCCTTGGATGAATGGTTGTTGTGACATGACCTGCCCGTTGATTGTTTGATTGACCTTTGTTCTCGCGATCTGCCACTTCGTGTGACCCGGTTCGACATTATTGAGCCCACTAGAGATTGTGAAATTTTCTGGGTTTGGAGTCTTGCTCATTTTCTCTTTAGTGTTTGTGGAATTAGTAATTTTTCGCCATGGCTGAAAGAGGAGAGTGGCCGACAGTGTTGGAGATCTTGTCATTAGATAAACAGAACTTGGAGTTAACCATTGAGAAATATGGCTTGGATATCAGTAAAGGTGTTTCAAAAGTTGTCATGCAGGATTCTCTCATTAGGTTCGTGGAAGAAAGGCGGGTTGAGAGTAAGGGTGATATGAAGGTGATGGTGACTGATCCGGAAGAGAAAAGGAGGAGGGAGAGAGAGGAAAAAGAGGAAAAAGAGGAAAAGCAGAGACAACATGACCTAGAGATGAAAAGATAAGAAGCAAAAGAGAATGAGAGAGCCAGAGAGTTAGAGAGAGAAAAGATACAGGCTGCTGAGAGAGCTGGGGAGGCTGCGGAGAAGTTGGAGAGGGAGAAGATAGAGTTGGAGAGAGAGAGATTGGGGATCGAGAGAGACAGGATGGAGGCAGAGTGAATAAAGGCAGATAAAGACAGGGAATTGGAGAGGGAAAAGATACAGGCCGCTGAGAGAGGGCAAAGACAGGAAATTGAACAGAAGGAGAAAGACAGGGAGGCTGCAGAGGAAAGGGAGAAAGAGAAGATAGCAAAGGCTGACATATGGGAACTGAAAGACACTGTGTGTGTGTGTGTGTGTGTGTGTGTGTGTGTGTGTGTGTGTGTGTGTGTGTGTGTGTTTGTGTGTGAGGGGAGAGAGAGAGATTTTAAACATTTAAACATGCACTGCTTATGATAACTATCGGGCATTCTTAGAAGGAGTCACTGGTTTATATCTCAATATTCTATTTTATTTCCAGGTAACCATAAAACAGATCTCTTGCTTTATTAAAGAGTTATGACACCAAAGAAAAATATTAATGAGCACAAGTTGGGGAATAAAGCAAAGTTCTGACCCATGATTAGCTCTCAAACTGTATAATATTTACAAACACTATCCTGTTCATTATCACCTTTCTGTTCAGGTGACACAAACATTTTTCATATGTGCATCAAGATGCCTCTGTGGTGCATTGTTTTCTGCATGACACAGTGGTAGCAAGAGTTTTGCTGATGTGTAATGCTTTTTCTTTGTCCCCATATTTTGTGCAGTCTCATATTATTATGCTCAGCCTTTCTTCAATCAAACTGTTTGTAGAGCTCATTATGATATTTGTGAAGTTATTGTTATGTATGCATTCTGGAGTGTGGAAGATTACCTTTAAACTTTGATGTCATGACGCGCTAAATGGAGACGTATAGCTAAACACACACACGCTGTCTACGGTTCCCACAGAAAACGCTGAATTTGGGGACACTAGAAACCCATCCAAAGAAAATGTAAATCATGAACAGCATTAAATTATCAAAGCTGTATCTTGATTGTATATATAGGTCGTGAAAGCGCTTACATTTTACGAATGGAAATGCAGGTCATCTACACGCAGTGCATCCAAGCTTCGCGCACTTCTATATATAGCTGACGCGCGGACCTCAGCGACACCAGGAAAGATTATAAATACATTGTTGTCCTCGAACCTGCCTGCTGCTGTTGACATTGTGTACAATGCTAGTGTTGTCTGATGCTATGAAAACGATACATTAAAATTGCATCTGTGTTATGAAAACACTGCTCAGATTAAATTGCTTTACTTTTGGTAACTGAGAAAATGTGTGACGATGTACGCCAGGGTTTCACGAGTTTGGTGGAAAAACTGGGAGCTGCTTAAGGCTGGAGTGTGTGTGTGACTGTGTGTGTATATTTTTCCTCAAGACAGATTCTGATTCAGGCTAAAGAAGAAAGCACGTACTCGATCTCATTTTGCATTTCAACCACTAAGTTGAAGATGGTCTGTTTGGGCAGCCTAAAGCGCCGGTATTTTTGCCGATCATTGTAGCTATCCATAGCGCCGGTGTCGCGAAATATTCTTTTGGTGTACTGGTTTAATGCGGAAGTGCTTCTGCGAAATTGGGTGCAAAATTGTTTCACGTGTAAATTTAAGCTTTAAACGGACAAAACTTGTAAAAAGTGACCCTGCATGTGTTATGAGCGGTGATAAAATGTACTAAAATTTGCCATTGATATTTTATCGTAAGACTGACGCAGATTTTGTACATTTTAGTTTTGTTTTAGTGTTATTTTCTCAGACGCAGCATTTTATCACCGCTCATAACACATGCAGGATCACGTTTTACAAGTTTTGTCTGTCTAAAGCTGAGATTTACACGTGAAACAATTTCGCACCCAATTTCGGGAATGCGCAGAAGCACTTCCGCGATCAACCAGTACACCGAAAGAATATTTCGCGACACCGAGCTTGTCTGAACATAGCGTCTGTCACTCTGTTGACAGTTCGGCTCACTGTCGACTGGTCCACGCCGACCAGTACAGACGTCCTGAAACGTTGACGTGGCCAAGTAGCGCAAAGTGATGGGAACTTGCTGCAGGGGAGTGAAGGTGAATCCTCGATTCGCGAGAGTGATGTCAGCTGACACCTAACGTGTCAGTTGCAGAATGTCTGGCTGACGAAATCTGAACTTTCGAAATACTTCTTGGTCATCATAGGTGTCGAAGGGATTAGTTCGGTCCCGGAAAATCCTGTTTCTTCGTAGAAAACGCCGCTGTCGTGCTCGGAAAAACAAAAAGGCTGCCATGTTTACACGTGTTTAGGCCGTCTATCGGACCTCGGAGGTGCGATAACTTTATACGCGAAAATCTGTATAAGATAGGCTAATCAGATGGACGTGCATTCCGATAGTTCCCGCCTATCCGCCCGTATAGGGGATAAACGGAATTAGTCCACTAAAATGACCGACGTGCATACAGGCCCTGGCGCTAAACAGCTAAAGCAGACTACAATCATTTATCCAGCGTGACGTCATTTAATTTAACTGCGTCTGTTTACCAGTAACATGCACATATTTACGCAAATAGCTCCACATTTCCAGATCAAGCTCACAAGCAATAACATTTTCTCTGACATCGATGCCCATATGAAGACTTGATGAAGTGTTCTCCATGATAGTGTACGCCTTTCGCCGTGAGGCAGTTGTGGTGCGGTCGAAAAAACACAACGCCGTCGTCCAACCAGACCGACACGTGCCTAATTCTTCATTTCGTTCCAGTCTAGATTTTACGTTGATCCGACATCATTTTACCCAACTGCTTTCCTGTGATTTATTTGCCTCTTTGTTCTCTAGATGTCCGTATTGTGATGTAGTCTACACGCAGTTCAGTTTTATTCTGTCGCGCACTGTGCGCTTCTACGAGCATACGTAGAATTTGTATGTGTGAAAGTGAACGTGCCCGCACGTTTTGTGTGAGCTCGTGTGACTGCCTGGCAGTCTGCCTTTGTGTGTTTAATCCCACTTTGCGTTTGTACATGTTTTTTCAAATAGTCTCTCAGTTCTTTCACTTTCATGGAATCAAAAACAAACTCGTTAAAGTGTCCTGCGTGTTCGCCATTGTTGAGAAAGAAACCGGAACCTGGCGAACGAAAGGGACGCAACTCCTGCCTTACTCCGCTGTACAGTTTCGAGACAGTGCTATACGCGGAGCGAGGTACGGATTTAGAGTTACGTCCCCCCTTTTCCATGTCTTTTGACGCTGGCGAGAATAACAAAAAATATAGGAGTCTGCAACTTTCGCCGACTTGCAATCCTAATTCTGCAAACTATATACATAATGCATACAGCAGAGGATAATTGCAATAAATCACTTACCTCAACGTATGAAAGATGGTAGGTTTCTGCACCTAGGGATGCAGACGAATCTAGAATGCATTCGATAATGCTATGTCTATCCTGCTATATTACTCTGAAGGATGGGGGCAGCCGCAGAGTAAGTAAAATTTAATACAAAAGTCTTTCCTCACGTTATATTGTCTTCGTCATCACAGTTTAAAGCACATTTTGCATTTTTGACAACAGTACGTTCTCATGAGGTACTACAGTGAAAGGAGTTAATCTTGTGCATCACAAACAACAGAGGTTTTTCTTTCTTCCCCGTAAAATCTTGACGTCTTGAATTTTGCACCCATTAACTACATCTCGTCTCGTCTCGTGGAAAGCGGAAAAAATATTTTCCACAACAGCCGCATGAGGATCTGGCATTTAAACATGATAATGCAGCGCAATTTTCTCCCCCGTACCTTCGTCGCTTCATTTTCAGCTATGAGAGAATGAAAGCGTCAATTCTATTTCCTGCTAGAAGCACCATAGTGTTCAAAGTAATGAGAGGAAAAGCGTTCTAACCTATTGATGCCAGTCGCTTTCTCTAATGGGTGACCCAAGATGCCATCGCAGCCTACTGCCCGATCGTCTAGATGCTGCTCAGAGCGCTGACCATATGCGTCCGGTGTTTATTTATTTATTTAGACCAGCTTGTTAGGGAGAAAATTGTTTTGATCTTTTTAAGGGAGATCTGGTTTACTGAGACTTTGACCCTTCTCCCAGCTCTTGTGTGGGAATTTTCATGTAAGTGTTTATGATACACTCGCTTCTCCAGTCACGTACTTAGCTGATTAGTGTTCACTTTTATGAACGACGGAACGAAAGATTTGTCACATATATAATTTCTGCCTTCAAGAAATAATTTTAAAACCCTTGCACGCACTTGCATTCTGCCATTCATACACTACACTTTATACCTCTCGCACATGGCATAGATACAACACTCACTATACATGTGTATCTCGCACAAGCGCTCCGGGAGAAAGACACGGAAAAACGGGGAGATCACTCTGTTGGAAATCTCGCTAAAATCAGCCGAGTGCGCGGTCATAGTAATGTATGGTCTTTGGCGTAACTCTGCCGCAGTCTTGCTGGAGAGTTGTTTCCGAACATCGTCTATTGAACCCGGTTACTTTCTTTTCTTTGAAAAAGTTTCCGTGTCATTCGAGATGTCACCATGGTATGTTCTGTCAAGTGAAAACCTTCTGTGATGTATGTATCGTCAGTTACTTCGTCTAACGGCAACTTCTTCATCGCCTCTCGCGCCAGGACACGGCCATGTTCTCTCGGAATTTCACCTTGCCAATTGATGACTGGCCGTTGCCTAGTGGCCCGCCTCACCTTGGCTGGTTCGCGAGAAACTCTTTGCCAGCTAGGTAGGCTAAAGGCCTTCGCACACGCGGCAATTCCACACGCCACACATGGACTGACAAAAATATCTCCCAAAGGCAGAGCGCTACTGACGCCTTTGCTCCGCTATTGCCAACCTTGATTGGCTGCCACAATGACGATTGCGAGATTGCCAGGGTAAAATCTCCTTAAGCAACGTGCCCCTGTAGCCAACTTACAGAACTACGAATTTTTATTGCACTATTAAGGTTTTCATTGACTCACGCTCGTATTACAAAAGCTCTAATAACTTCCGCTTTGTTGACGTCATATTATTGTATTTAAACTGCATGATGGATAAGGACTATTGGTTTTTAAACGTGCCAATTTCATAGCCTCGTGCTCCTTCGTTCATGTGCGCCACAGATAGTAAGCGAATCATCTCATGGAGCTTATTATAACTCTATGGCCATTATATTTGATAAACGAGATTTCATTGAACAGACGTCACTGTACACTGTCATCCTCAGGTGGGCTGGGTAAACTATGGCGTTGTGACAATGGTGGGAAAATTGTCTACATAGATTTATCATACCATTTCAAACTTGAGTTCGATTGCCTCTGTTGTGTTTGGGAAAGCTGCTTAGGATCGAATGTTGGCTCCACGGCCGTACCCTCTGACCCAGTCTGGGCAGAGCGATTGGTTATAAACCAGTCCGCCTTTCTCAGGGCAGCTTTCCGTCAGACGGGCAAGGGGGTAGTGCCACATGGCAGCCTGACGACGGCAACTGTGGTGTTGGCGAGTCTTGGAAGGCGATAACGGCCCACGTGCTGCTGTTGCAATTCATAAAATGTCAGTCTGATTCAAGCTATTTAAAAATGATCGAAGTTTTATCATAATTTTTAATCGCACTCACAAATAAACTGAAATGGGCGTGACGTCACAGACGATTTTATCTTCCAGGATGCAGTTGCTAAAGTGAACTTGCGTTGCAATTTCCTCTTCATGTCTGCTTCGTGGAGTCTAGAGGTTTGAGAAGACGCTGGCCCACAGCATGGGTCAACCGGTGAGGAAGTGAAGAGTGCGTTGTTAGGCTCGTGCGAATCGTCGTCTGAAAGAAGTGACTAGTCTCTCCAAGGAAGTCAAGAAGTCACATAAAGGAAGTAAACATGAACGCCTCAGTTCCCCTAGCTGCCCCCATGTGTCGGAATGATTGGATGACATACACAGAGAAATCCGTGCACGGCCAAGCGGTCATTGGATACGCGCTCCTGAGCCTTATTCAGCCGAAGAACACATACGACCAAGACTGGATAGGTAACTGCCCCTCCTCCTTTCCGTCCTCTTTGTCATCCTCGTCGAGCATCTCTTCCTCAAACTTAGTCGCGTTTCTTCCTTTCCCCTCGTCCTCACTCCCACCCCCTCCCCAGTCCGTCCCCTCCTCAATCTGTCTTCGCTCCTCACCACAATTTCTACCTGCTTGCCCTCCGCAAAGCTGGACGTGTAACCTATTTTCGGGTCATCTCATTCTTCTCCAGTTCCTTTGTCTTCTCATTCCCTCTAACTCTTTTACCTCTCTACCTTCTCCTTCGACTTTGTTTGTTGAGCAAATTTTGAAGCTGCCATTGACTTGGAAGAAAAACTAGAATACTGAACTTCAACATGTACTTAATAGTTTGCATTATTCTATAGCTTCATGAATCGTGCACCGACGCACCTTCAGGTCCCACAGCTGTAATGAATACAAGAGTACTGGCCCAACTTCTGCATCAAAGAGTATAAAAAAATTCTTAAGAGACACATCCAAGTTTTCGGTAGCATTTGACAGTCTGAAGCACATCAGCTCTAGCCCTTTGAACAGAACTGTTTGAATTAATTTGTATGATAAGCGTGTTGGAAAAAAACACACACTCCAAAACATTAATAACACATTTTAAAATTCATTTACAACATCCAACTCCCCCCCTCCCCCTCTCCCCCCCTTCCCCCCCCCTCCCCCCCCCCCTCCACCACCCCAAGAACCATTTTTCGCGTTCTGCGAGAAAATTGCCATTTTCTCTCGTCTAGAAAGTTAACTATGAAATACTGGATGCAAAGCAAAAACGTGGTCAATAGCTGAGTATCGCCTCGGAAAGCCAGCTAGTTCTTCTCAAATAATGCTGCTTTCTGCCCAGTCTATTATGCCATCACTGAGTATCGATGTAAATGTTTAACTGAAGCTGCTGATACGAAATATTCCTCTATAGGTACTTGGATTCAAAGGGTTTCCTCGTTTTCTTAATACATGCACTCTTATCATGCATTCCAAGGTACGGATTGCCTTCAAAGGAGAGAGAGCACGTGTTGTTTTCCTACATGATGGCCTTTATCAAGCCAAGGCTGATCAAGCTGCTTGTTTCCGCAAACACAAGTGCTTGTATGAAGTTTTGCAGCTTGGATATCACACTCAGTGATAGCTTTAGCAACTGTGTTAACATCAAGATATATCTTTTCGAAGATTTACCTCTAATTGCTCCGTATTACTTTGAGAACTGGTCGCTGAAAGAAGCATTATATACATGTAATTAATTCTATTTGAAGTTAGACGATCTTTACTACTAGATCTACGTTCAATTTCCCAAAGATCTACACGTAACTTTAAACAGGAGTGAACTGTTGAAACATGTTTATTCATAGACACATTTCTACAATATGTAAGTGATTTTTTCCCAAAGCAAACACAGGCGATCACACTATTCCCATTGTTTGAAATGATGATAAATGTGCCACTCGTAGCTCCCAGCGCTGAACCGTTTGCAACAAAATTATGTGTGGCGGCCTAACTGTAAGTCAAATGCCAGACTGAAAGTAATACCTGTCCAAATTCATTAACAGCGTGATTTCAACAAATAAGATCTTTCGACGCCTCGCATCTAGGGACCGAGTTCAACCATACTAAACGTGCGTGCGTGCGTGCGCGCACGCACGCATGCACACACGCACGCACACACACACACACACACCTACACACACACACACACGCCTGAATGAATTATACAGACCGCGGAAAAGAAACTGTAGCTTCCTTAGTGGAAGTGGAGGTGGATGTTTGCGCTCTCAGAGTGCTCTGTAGTTGTGTAAAAGATAAGGAGGAGAATACCTTTCTATGCTCAGCCTGTTACGATGTAGATTAGACTGAAAAACATTTTAATTGAATGTCCATTGTATGAGGATTTGATTCGAATGTACATCAGTGACTGGATGAGGGTAGCAAATGTTGATGTCCAAAGTGTTTTGTCATTTCAGGAAACTAAAGCTCAACGACAGACAGTCTGTATCGTGCTTTCAAGTGAATACACGATGCAGTTGTGCCTATGTACACGTTATCAACTTACTTCGTCCATAACTGTATATATGACACAGTTATATTCTCCCTGAACATTAAGATTTGGGCGATATTTTAAGGTTGATGAAATGCTGTCTTGGATGCAGATGTAATTTTTTTTCCTATGAATTCTGTAACCTTTTTAGACACCCGAATTTCTCTCTTTCTAATTGCAACCTGCAGGCCTCAGTCGACTACAGAACCACAGACTCTCACACCTACCTCCAGTAGCACTCCATCCAGAACCCAGCTCAAAAACCATCATTCCCTACTCCCATTGTCCCAGTTCCTTCCTTTACGCCGCCCTTTTTCTAACGATGAAAATTTCCTAACCAAATCCCAAGAAACGCTGCAATTCTTCCTCGCCCGATGCAACCTCCTGCCTCTCATCCAAACTGCCCTGCACAAGGCTCTATCCCTTTCCAGAGTGGAGAGCCTCCACCCACAGAACAACTCGTCCAATACATACCGTCGCATTCTAACAAGTGACTACCATCCTGCTACCCGTCCTGTTCAAGGCATTTGTCTTAGCAACTGGGATCGCCATCGTAGCAGTGTAGAGGTGGCCTCCATCTGACCTAAACCTCCCCTCTTGGCCTTTAAGTGCAATACCAGCTTGAGGGACCTCCTAGTTTGGTCCATCTCCACTACCTTCACTTCAACTTTGTCAGGCTTGATTCTGCAGAGCATCTACATCGACTGTGGTGGGAAGTGGCTGGCCAGAGCTTCATGCTGAACATTTGTGAAGTTCCTCCAAACTGAGTCGGTCCCACACGTTTGCCGATTTCCAGGTCGTTGTTGCATCACAAAGCGTAATAGACTGAATTCAAAATTATTACAAAAGTATCGTCACATGTAAAAGTGCATGAGAAAAAAGATTTTAAGTGCAAAAAAACAGACTTCGTGAAGCGCCTAGTAAAAAAGTGATCACCATAGCATGTCATGGATTTGTTTTCTTGATATTTACGTCACTGTAAAAAAATCAGATTTCCTGTGCGAACATTATGTTTTTCTGTAATCTGCATTAATGAATAAGTGATATTGCGGCTGAAATATTTCATTTTGTCAGTTTGCGTACTTTAGCCTTGTTTTTACATGCCTGGTCACATATGTGCAGATGTTGATAACTTGTTTCCGTTCCAATTCGC
>JAWQFJ010009259.1:0-2500 GCA_034096865.1 Theodoxus fluviatilis | reverse complement strand
AACGCTAAACTGAGTCAATTCAAAAGACGAGTGGTCAAAATCAAAGTCAGACACAAAGGAAACATGCTGAGACAATCTGTCGTCGAAAATCACAGCTAGGCCACCCCATCTGGAGCGGCGGGGAAAAGACTTCATGTAGTAACCGGGGGGAGTGACGTTTTGTTTTTGAGCAGTACCACTAATAGAGTGAACGTGGAGGAGGGCGATGCTGATAGAATCGGCACTATGCACAGTGCCAGTGGTGCCAGATCGGGTGGTGACAGTGCTGGTGTTGATGAGGGAAGTAGTGGCGTCATTATTCTGCTGGGAGGTGGCGGAGTTCAAAGAAATGTTTACAACACGCCTACCTTGGCAAGCACGTCTACCTCTGTGTGCTTTCTTGAGTGGCTTGCGGACGCAACGGATCTGCCGAGAATGTAGTCCAAGAGCGAGTAATCGCTGGGACAAGGAGTTTGGATCACTTGTAGGAGTGGGACTGGCAACATTGAGTGAAGGCAACACTGTGCATGGGTTGAGACTCAACAGTTGATGTCTATAATAAATCCTGCGAGATGCACCGGAATCAGTAGTTGGCACAAGGTTATTCACATTTGATGCAGTACCGACGATGGTGTTGTCAGCCTATACACAAGGCGAGGGGAGTGGAGGCCTATAACAGGCGGCAGTGACAGAACGCTGCGTAGGCCTATCGCAGACACAACCAGCGAAGCGATGATCGGCAATTCTCACACCGACACTCAACAGGATGTCAAGCCCACACCGGAAGCTGCAAAGAGGAGTAAAACTTAATTTGTTTCCGACGAACAATTTCGTGAAAGTGGGAACTTATCATAAGATCTTTCTTCAGACGAACAGTGTCATGTTAAATCGAAGCTTTATGGCGTCTTAAATGCTGGAGTAGAAAAAAACATACACTCAACAATGCCTCAGAGATAAGTGTACTTTAGCTCGGTAGTTGACCATAATTCAGCCCAACGCTCTGAGTGATGTTGCAAGACTGGGAATATAATATCTAAGGTTTCCTCTCAGCAAAACTTCTCTCTTCATGCATATCATAGAACTCAACCATGGGCATCAGAGATACGTATTTTGCCTGTATCTACAGCAAGAACATATCCCGTCTTTGCCTACTGTTAAAACACTGCAAATAAACTATTTTTCAGCCGTCGTAAGGCAGAAAAATGGACAGAATGTGTAAAAATTGTCATATAAAAAGAAAACGTAAAACTTTCGCAAGCTTAAAATAACAAACACACAGAATGATAAAACTCAAGGATTTCTCGTAACCCATTTTCATGACTAGTAAGGTTTTCTCGTGCAAATTTCATGTCTCAGTGTTTTCGCGCTTGCCTTTTTTTACATACACATTCAAAACAATGGCACTGCAGAGCACTAATGTTTACAACTTACGGTTAAGTCGACGACATGTCAATATCTACTACATGTTCATGGTTGATTTAGATCAGAGTTTGATATGTACATGTACATTGGGTTAAAATTAGTTTAATCAGGGCACTCGTCATGCTTTCTAACCCTGAGTGTCTAGTGGTATTTTCTGCACTTTCTTCGAGCGTCGTTCAAGGGCATAAAATATATTCATGGAAATGTTCTGAGACTTCATTTCCTTTTTCCCATTTATCAAACGTGAGATATCTGTACAGACAGAATCCTGTAAATATCATATAATATATTTCTGTCTAATATGACTGTACATATGGCAGTTTAATTTTTTTTATGTGCATCATTCTCAGTTTGTTTGCATAATCATAATGGACAGTTAATGTCAGGGTTCTGATTTTTTCTTGACCGAACATTAATTAATTAATTATTCATCCATTCATTCGTTCGTTCGTAAATTCATTCATTCATTCATTCATTCATTCATTCATTCATTCATTCATTCATTCATTCATTCATTCATTCATTCGTTTATTCATTTAGGGTGAGAGAGTATGTGTAATTAGTTTCCAGTAAGGATGAATGGATGCGGGGCAAAACACCCGTTGTTTACCCCAGTTCAAAAATCGCGTTATGAAGTCGTTTGTCATTCTCTTTGCATTTCATAAGCCCTTTCGTTCCAGAATGGCTATGCGGGAGGTTTCTTTTTCCTGATGGCTCTGGGATGTCTCTTCTGTGTTGCCACGCTCGGATTCTACGTGTTCTTCGTGCTCTGGTATCACTTCGGATGGTACTTTAACAACGGCAAGAAGTTGAGAAGACGTTTGCGCATGTGGGAGAAACTTCTGGCGTCCGCAGTGCTTGCAGTCCTCATGGTACCTCTCTTGTAAGTTTGTACTTCATTGCAAATGGAGGCTTTAGGCATGTCTGCGTTTACACGTGTTTACGTTTGTGGGAAGTGGGCAGATGTTTCACATCTGTTCGGGGAGATAGACGACCCCGCCCTTCACGAGCCTCCCGCTGCCTTGCGTGTAGATTTGGGAAAGGGAAAGGCTAAGGGAGCAAACCCTGACAGAAAATGCGTGGTGCTAACACGGCACCA
>JAWQFJ010009258.1:0-13272 GCA_034096865.1 Theodoxus fluviatilis | reverse complement strand
TTTATTCAAAATAGCACCGAAACGCGTACAATAAAAGGTTTGAGCAGCAGTCGAAAGGCGAAAGGGACGCTAGAAAGAGTTCTAACACCGAAACGCGTACAATCAAAGTTTGAGCGGCAGTCGAAACGCGTACAATCGAAAATTTGAGCAGCAGTCGAATGGCGAAAGGAACGCTAGAAAGGGTTCTGTCAAAGAGTTCTGGGATCACAGGGCAGCCGTCGTGTTGCAGATGACCGAATAAATAAACACGAACAGTGTGGAGCAGTTACACTGTGAAAAGTGCGGTGGTCACTGGCCCTAGGCCTGTGGAACCCGCAGTCTCTCTCCGCAGTCATCTCGTGATCTGGATGAGGCAAGGACACAGAAGGCATTGCCTCGGAGGATAGCCATCCCGATTCGTTGTTTGAGCCACATGGTCTCCCGTGGCTCGCCCGTCTCCCCCTTCAGTCTTCGTCCAATTTCCTCGATGGTCTTGAGTGTTGAAGGTCCGAAGACTCCGGTGGTCTCGAAGGCGAGGGGCTCAAAGCGGTGTCGTTCGGTCAGGATGTGGTATTTTGTCCTCTTCGCCCCTTCCGCTGCCTCTGCTGCAGATGACGGTTGCAGGGCGCTGGAAATGATGTTACTGGGGGCGAAAGAATCCACGCACGTCACATCCCAGACCAAGCTTCGGCCGTTTGAGAAGGGGAAGATGGTCATCCCATCAGGACGCTTGCCGTCGCCTCTGTCGAGCCCGGTTGGTTCCAGGACAGATGGTATTCCAGCGCTCTGGAGGGCACGTCTCACCACGTCGTTCAAAGCAGAGTGGCGTGGGAAACGGCCGGCGCTTAGCCGACAGGAGAGGGCGTGATGTCCAAGGGCGTCCATAGCTTTTCCGCATCTGCATTGGTGGGGTTCGCAGACTGGTGCCCCTGCCCTCTGAGCGACGGCTATTCTTATGGTCTCACGGTCCAGATGGAGCCCCAGGGACGGGATTGGGATGGCGTGGATCCAGCTACCACTTTCCGCTCGGGCTGCCGCTCGGATGCGCGCGGCTGAGACCTGGTTCGACCGAGCAAGGAGGTCCTCCAGGGTTCGCTTGGAAGAGATGGTATCCCAAGCTTTCTGCTTCCATCTGTCTTCTTCATTTGGTTCTTCCTCTGTTTGGCTTTTCCACCTCTAGGTGTTCATGGCTTCCTCCAGCTCACCCGTCTCCTCCAGTCCAACGGTTCTGGAGAGGACGGAGTTGACGAGAGAGCTGGTGGCGTGGAGGGACGAGATGAAACATGGAAGCGCAAGATCTTCGCTTCTCCGCAGGCCTAGACCTCCGAGACTGACCGGGAGGGTCGCCTGTGTCCAGGAATCTTGTTGGAGGTCGACGTTTATTGCAATTATCCTCTGCTGTATGCATTATGTGTGTAGTTTGCAGAATTAGGATTGCAAGTAGCCGAAAGTTGCAGACTCCTATATTTTTTAACTCAGAGACTATTTGAAAAAACATGGACAAACGCAAAGTGGGATTAAACACACAAAGGAAAACTGCCAGGCAGACACAAAATGTGCGGGCACGTTCACTTTCACACATACAAATTCTACGTGTGCTCGTAGAAGCGCACAGTGCGCGACAGAATAAAACTGAATTGCGTGTAGACTACATCACAATACGGACATCTAGAGAACAAGAGGCAAATAAATCACAGGAAAGCAGTTGGGTAAAATGATGTCGGATCAACGTGAAATCTAGACTGGAACAAAATGAAGAATTAGGTACGTGTAGGTCTGGATGGACGACGGCGTTGTGTTTTTTCGACCGCACCACAACTGCCTCACGGCGAAAGGCGTACACTATCATGGAGAACACTTCATCAATTCTTCATTTGGGCATCGATGTCAGAGAAAATGTTATTGCTTGTGAGCTTGATCTGGAAATGAGGAGCTATTTGCGTAAAGATGTGCATGTTACTGGTGAACAGACGCAGTTAAATTGAATGACGTCATGCTGCATAATGATTGTAGTCTGCTTTAGCTGTTTAGCGCCAGGGCCTGTATGCACGTCGGTCATTTTAGTGGACTAATTGCGTTTATCCCCTACTAGAAGCGGCCAGGCAATGCGCAAAGCGCCAAAGCCACATACAAAGCCAAATTCTTCAGCCGCCCTTTTGTTATTCTCATTACGTAACTATAACTTAAAAATTTGTTCACAGATCTTCATCATCTGACTTTACCTACCCACACACCAAATTTCGGTGAACTGGCTGTTTTTTTAAATTTTGAATTAGCTGTGACATAACCATAGTTTGATTGACAGGAGCTAGTGGCGCATGCGCTGTGAATAACTTTTCAAAGAAAGACGCTGGACTTAAAAATTCAGTTGACTTCCAGAGTATCGACGCGAGTAGACGCACTTTGAGCAGCTCCGAATTGAGGGAGACAAAACGTTAAGAAAAGTCTTCCAATCTTCCCCCTCGCCCTACGAAAAATGTGCCAGAGACAACCATCGTTTCCCGATTTGAAGAACTCCCGCCTCACCAAGACTCTGAAGTTTGTCGCCTGGAAAGTTTCGTCGTTGGCGCACGTGAAAAATGCCTGTTTGTTAGGGCAAATGTGTGAGCCCGCTGTGTGTATGGCCTTTTGATCTTCTCCTTTCGAGGTGTAGCCTTGAGAGAGAGAGAGAGAGAGTATGTGCTTGTGAATGCCCTTTTCTGAGTGAACATCGTTTTGGGCAGATTTTTCATCGAACGTTGGAAGTTCCTGCAGCGTCGTCGCCTATCTGCTTGGAATTGTGAGTAATTCTTGGTTAAGGTGAGTGGAAGTAATCCTCTACTTTTTAGTCAGAGAGTAGACTGAGAGGATTGATTAACACCTTTTTATTCATATTACCTTGAAATTTGATTTAATTCATGATTCATTTCCATGAAAGAAAATCCATAATGAACATTGTGTCAAGTCATGCGAGCGTGCCGTGAGAGTGTGAATTATCCCGCCCTCCACGATTGATACCTAGACGCCAAAGCTCAAAGAATTTGAGATTTGTGTGAGTGAAAGTGGAGTGTTTAGATTTAAAGATTAAAATGTATGATGATAATTGACCAAAAACCAAACACAAAAATTAGAGACATAGAATGTAATACATGAATTCAAATCAATTTAACATGATAACGTTTATGGATATGTACACATTTCAAATAATTGTTCCTATGAGTAGAGTATAGTAAAACGCGGCATCCTAATTTATAAATCACTGCAACAATCATAAGTCAAGAATAATAATAATAATACAGTGGATATTTAATAACATCTTGGCTAAAAGATTGCCCTCACAGTCACAGTCCAGATTTTCCATCTTCTGTTATGCATAAGCTTATAGACATCCGGGTAATAAAGCGAAGTGTGTATCAAAATGGATGTTTCCTGGTCCCAAAGAGGCTTTCTAAACAACATCCACTGAACTAAAAGGTAAGTTTATAATGCAAATACAGTCAATGAACTCATTGGAAAATGAAAGTCAAACATAATGACTGCAACTGCAAGGGTGGGGCTCGGAGGTGCCAAGTACTACGATTTAGGCGTAGCATGCTACGGTTTTGACATGCTTGCTACGATGTTACGATCGTCCGGAAAAACTACGATTTTTCAATAAATGACGTGATTTTGTTTTAGACCTTAAAAAAAATCCATTCATGAAAAAGCGAGCGACCCGCGTGCCAGCCTCGAACTGAACTTTTGACCTTCACGTAGAATCGTGTACTGTAACTGACCAATCGCGTTACGTTTTGACCCCCGGGCGGAAATGCCGGAAAAACCCGACGCACAGTTGTTTGACCGTAAAAATGGCGTCGAAGCGAAAGACACCCGCAGAAACTGTCGATCTCGCTGCTACTCCCCCAAAGAAGGCACCAAAGTCTCGACCCAGTTGTCAGCAGTTTAAAGCAGACTACACCAAGGATTATCCATGTATCATCAGATCTGCAAATAATGTTCTCAGCCGCAAGATGCACGTACTGTCAGTCCGATTTTTCGATTGCTCAAGGGGGTCGGTTTGACATCGAGAAACACGCGGAAAAGCCTAGCAAACCGCTCACTGCCTATGTCAAGCCAGCGACTGCAGAGGACGATCAATCAGTCATTTTAGCAGAATGTTTGTTCACATCGTTCCTTGTGGAACACAATATACCCTTCAGTGCAGCAGATCACGCGGGGCCACTTTTTCGGAGAATGTTTCCTCTGAACGCGATTGCACAGGAGTACGGATGTGGTCGAACAAAAACCACTGCGATTGTGAAGTGCCTTGCCCATTCGGCAGTGCAAACATCAGCATTTTCCTTCTTCTGCGTGTGTGCTACGCCTATTTCTTAAATTCTACTCCAAAAAGCTCTGGATGCTACTCTTTGGCATGATGGTGGGTTGGCAGCTCTGGGGGTGCTGTATCAGCCAAACGGCCCTTGCATCTCACTGAAGTGCAGCCTGGTACACCACATTCTCAGTTTTGCCATCCGAAGTGTGAACATACAGGTTGTCAGCTTGACCGACGCGGGAACATCCAACATACAGCTGTCCATGGGAAAAGCAGGGATCTTCCAGCTGCAACCCAACAACATGCAGCGACTGTCCTTGGGATTTGTTGATCGTCATGGCGAAGCAGGAACGCAGTGGAAACTGAAGTCGTTTGAACTGGATTGCATAGTTGGCATTGGGAGTCAGTGGAATCCTCGGGATGAAGACGTCTTCTCCTCTAGCTTCTCCAGTGATGATGGTCGCTTCAATAACAAACGTTCTAAGTTGTTTGATGATCAAGCGAGTTCCGTTGCATAGCCTCGGGGCATCCAGGTTCCGGAGCAGCATAACTGGGCAGCCGATCTTGAATCGCAAATCATGTTGTGGCAGACCGGAGGGTTCAAGGGAGTTGAGAAATTCTGTTGGATATGTTGTGGCCTCCTCTACTTCAAGAACTGTGTCCACTGACTTGTAGGATGTTTCGTCTCCGGGTATCTGATGCAGAAGATGGTTGTTGATGGCGTTGACGTCTACATTCTTTGGTGCAAGAATCGCTCGTTCACGAAGCCAGGCTGGGTTGGTGTAATTCTCTGCAAGACGGGGGTACACTTTCTCTTCAAGCTGGTGAGTGGTTGTAACGTTTTGTGCAAACTCCTTCACTTCCAACTGGTTGTTCTCATCACGTGGTAGATTGTTGCATCCTATGTCAAGAAGTTTCTTCGCGAAGGCACCAGAACGTTCATCTCCATGCAGCTGCACTCTCATGTTGGTTGACAATGTGAGGGTCTCCACTCTCGGCCAAAGGAAGGACGACTTCAAGCAGGCAGCAAGCTCGTCCGCTGGAGTTCCTCTCTCTACAACTGGAAGTGTCTGTCGGAAGTCACCTGCAAGTAGCAACACCACACCACCTATCACGCTGCGATTTCCTCGAAGGTCTTTCATTGTCCGGTCCAAAGCTTCGATGGCGTGCTTATGTGACATTGTGCATTCATCCCACACAATGAGCTGACTCTCTTTCAAAAGATTGGCCTCGTCGGTTCCCTTGGGAAGGTTGCATGTAGCTGTGGGATTGTGTTGCAAGTCGAATGGCAGCTTGAAGGTAGAGTGGGCTGTCCTTCCTCCTGTAAGCAGAGTGGCAGCTATACCTGATGAAGCTACTCCAAGGGCGATCTTCCCACTTTGTCGAACTTTGGCTAGAAGAAGGTTGATGAGAAAAGTCTTTCCTGTTCCTCCAAAAAGAAGATTCCGCCTGTGCCCTGCTCCAGTCTTTCCACAACACGGTTGTACGCCACAGCTTGGTCAGGTATCAGCAGAGGTTCATGTTGAGCTACATAGTCCGCTGTTGCTTGTGTGTTGTAGCTGGTCTCCCTCAGCATAAGCCTGGACAAATGCAGCCGCTGTTCTCTCCGAGGTTCTGGAAGACCGTAATCCTTGAGGAATTTCCCTGAAAGCCCCATGACAATGTCTTCAAGTAGGATGAGCGCTTGGTTGAAGATGGCGTCGGTGAAGGTTTCGTCCTGGGTTGATGACTGCCGTCTGATCTGCATCAGGATGTCTTCTGATAGACTTTCCTTGTGATCTTCCCACAGCTTTCCAGCATCACTCAGTCCACACCAGACAATCATGAGTGCAAACAAATACCTCAGCTTGTTTGAAGAACGGGTTTCTTCAGCTTCCTTGAGAGATATGTCCCAGTTGGCGTCATCTTCCAGTAATCCTCTCAATGAGCATGCTTCTTTGAAGGTTGGACACAGCTGTCCATCTACTGTCTTCAGTTCATTGAATGATGTCGGTCCTTTGATGATGTGCAGGAGAAGGCGTAGACAGGAACACTCTTGGTTGAAGACGGGATGGATAGTGTAGACTCGGCCAAGTGCATCTGACATCTTGATTCCTGGATGTTCTGGAACTGGAGTGCCCACCTTTCGTCTCTGCCACCTTCTATTCTTCCATGTGTAGTAGCGGGGAACATCACAGTAGAGAAGTGTCCTTGCGAAATCATCGTTGGCACAGAGGTCGAAAAATGCAGTCAATGTGGTCACTGGAGGCTCAGCAGCTCGCTCTCTGAAGTTCTCTGGTGTGAAATAAGCCCGTTGACCATTCTCCAGATGAACCGCCAGCTGTTCAACCATCGGGTACCGGTGAGGAATTGGGAAATCAAACAATCGCCAAGCAGCTTCATTGCTGGAAATGTATCGTCCACTCTGGAACCGGTGCACTTCGTCGCTCTTCATCCTCTCCTCCTCCTTCCTCTCCCTCTCCCTCCTCCGCTGCACGGTCCTCTGCTGCTCTGTCCTCTGCTGCTCTGTCCTCTGCTGCTCTGTCCTCTGCTGCTCTGTCCTCTGCTGCTCTGTCCTCTGCTGCTCTGTCCTCTGCTGCTCGGTCCTCTGTTGCTCAGTTGGGTTGTCTTCCTGCACTTCAAACATCATCTGATCGCTCCCTTTATTGACGTACTTGCAGATGTACTTGATGGACTTGACAGAGTTGCAGAACTCAACATTGATGTGTCCGTCAAAGATCTTGGAGAGGAGAGGGTTGTATGGTACGACCCAGCTGTTGTTAATTTCCACTTCTTCACCTCCAGGGGTTTTCACTTTGGCAGTGTGGCCACCATCTTCCGGTTTCCGCCTTCGGTACAGGGGGTATCCATCTTCTGCTGTCTGAGTTTCTCGCTGAAGGGCTCGAGGGTACTTCTTCGTGCATTTTCCTCTATCCATGCAGGGGCTGTTACGTCTCAAGGCACCGCAAGGCCCATGAACCATATTGGCAGTGATGATCCTGTAAAGCTCTGGGTCTTCTTCAGGGTCTGGGAATTCCGCACTGATGATGGAGTCGATGTCGGTTGCGCGAAGTTTGTCCTTGAGCCACACCAAGATGTGGGAATGAGGAAGACCACGTTTCTGCCACTCAATTGTCGCCATTCCACAAACTGTCTGCCCGAAGATGTGTCCTGATTTGATGAGACTGAGAAGCTTCTTCAACTTCAGGTGGAACACTCTGGTTGTTAGATCCGGTCTCAGGTCGAATGTCTGGCCTTCAAACAATTCTGCCGTCACTTCCTTCCACCGAGGGTTGCACGTGAACGTGATGAAGAGATCAGGTTTCCCGTGTTTCCTCACATACGTCATGGCGTCCTGGGTCCTTTCATGCATGTACCGCGGGCTTCCGGTAAACGATGCTGGCAGGATGACTGCTTGACCGATGGCGTTGGCAACATCTTCACCTTCCTGGTTCCTGTTCTCTGCAAACTGGGCACGGGCATCATTTTCAGCTCCTTGTCGATCAACATGGTCTCTCAGGTGAATGTACTGATCCGCTCGTAGCTTCCTTTGGTTGTTACGGATGAAATTCAGTCTCTCTGTCTCCACCTTGGCGTACATATCCACCATGAACTGTTGAAATAGAAAACGTGCTCTCAAGATCCGATTGAAGTTGTCTGCTCTCACCATGATCCTGTATGCATAGAAATCCATGGCAGATACCTTTCTCGTCGTTGGATGAAGCGTCTGTGGATTGACCTGTTTCAATGTGAAGTCATATCCGCTTTCCGCAAGAGGAAACAGCAAGGGGTACTGGATGCCATCATACCAGGGATGATGCTCACTAACTCGTTTCTTCTTGTCGTCCTGTCTCTCCAGCACAATGTCTCTGCTTTCTACATTCTCATGCTGGTTGGCAATCAGGATGGACACTTCGTTGCACTGAGGAGCGTTGTATCTGCGTTGGTGTTGAGCTGGAGGGGCTTTGTCGGGACGAACAATGATTCTGTGGTTTTCCGGATCCTGCTGGTCTTCCAACTTTCGGAGGTTGGTCTTGAACATGGTGACGAATCTGTTGGTGGTATGGAGCATGTCTTGAAGAGAGCGAATGATCCTCAGTTTGGTTCCTGATACCACTTCAGTGCGTCTCCTGGCTTCCTCGAGGGTGTTTCCCATGAAGTAGATCTGAAGGTACTGTGGTTTCTGTCCAGCTTCTGGCAACAAAGATCCAATGAGATGGTACACCTGACCCTGGATCTTGAAAGACGGTGTGTATCCTTTCTGCTTGACAACTTGTTTGCATCCGAAGCTGGTCATCTGAAAAGCGGAGTTGTAGAGTCTGATGTTATGGAGAAAATGGCGACCATCTTCTCCTTCTCCTTGAAGTAACGATTTCAGCGGTTCCGGCGTCTCAGAGAGGTCATCCAACTTCACCTTTCCTTTGTTGCAACAAAATCCTGGTGGTTCACCTTTCCATGTCAGAGCCTTGCAATGAGCACATAGCACAGACATAGCGCCGATGATGACATCAGGGTGGCTGGAGTATTGAGCGTCTGGTCGGTAGTTGAATCCTGCAAGGTGCCACTTCACAGGTACTGGTATTCCTCTCGCCTCTGCTGTTCTCACTGCATTCGCCTCTCTCCTTGCTGAACGACAATCGTCATCTTCCAGGGCCCTTGCTTCTGCTGTTCTCGATGCATTCGCCTCTCTCCTTGCTGAACGACAATCGTCATCTTCCAGGGCCCTCGCTTCTGCTGTTCTCGATGCATTCGCCTCTCTCCTTGCTGAACGACAATCGTCATCTTCCAGGGCCCTCGCTTCTGCTGTTCTCGATGCATTCGCCTCTCTCCTTGCTGAACGACAATCGTCATCTTCCAGGGCCCTCGCTTCTGCTGTTCTCGATGCATCCGCCTCTCTCCTTGCTGAACGACAATCGTCATCTTCCAGGGCCCTTGCTTCTGCTGTTCTCACTGCATCCGCCTCTCTCCTTGCTGAACGACAATCGTCATCTTCCAGGGCCCTTGCTTCTGCTGTTCTCACTGCATTCGCCTCTCTCCTTGCTGAACGACAATCGTCATCTTCCAGGGCCCTCGCTTCTGCTGTTCTCACTGCATTCGCCTCTCTCCTTGCTGAACGACAATCGTCATCTTCCAGGGCCCTCGCTTCTGCTGTTCTCACTGCATCCGCCTCTCTCCTTGCTGAACGACAATCGTCATCTTCCAGGGCCCTCGCTTCTGCTGTTCTCGCTGTATTAGTTGATATCCTGGATTGTCGCTCTTGAGGGGTTAGTTGTTGCCGCACTTGCTTTGACTTTGATGCTGCATCCGACTGGCGACTGAGGCGTGATCTCTTCTTGGGTGGCATATTGGGGCAGTTTTGTCTGAAAATAAAACACAAAATAAGGTTCTTTAGAAAAGCAATTGATACTTGGATGGATACTTGAGAAGAGAGACAGGGAAAGGAAGAGAGAGAGAGAGAGAGAGAGAGAGAGAGAGAGAGAGAGAGAGAGAGAGAGAGAGAGAGAGAGAGAGTTCCGTGAGAATTTGCCGCTTGTGGCAGCAAAGCTGATCTGCTGGCAGTGGTGTTCTTCTTTGTGATGGTTGGTGTCAGATCACTTCTGGCAGTGCTGTTCTTCTTTGTGGTGGTTGGTGTCAGAAGAGAGAGAACTGAGAGAGAGAGAGAGGAGTCATATCATTATTATAAGTATTAATCATAGACATGAATTAAAAAAACTGAGAAACAATCAACGAAATTTAGAGAGAGAGAGAAAGACAGACAGAACTGATCTCGATTCACTGAAAGCTGCTTTCGTTCGTACACGAAATACTATGAAAGAAACTTGATGATTATTCAATTTGTCGTTGATGATGATCTAGCTTGTTTCCACAACGTCTGTCTGCCTGTATTTTTCCTCTCGCCAAATTTTCGTACCCTCAGCTTCCCCCAAAGCTACGTCCGTGAACAACGGCAATTTTTCCATCAATGCATTTCATGAAAAACACATAAGAATGGTCACGCCTGACTAAAAGTGTCCGAACTGATCTCGATGCACTGAAAGCTGCTTTCGTTCGTATGACGGTAACAGACGAAGCCGAAAAATGTGTCGTCTGCCTCATGGAACGACTACGCATGCGCAAGCATACATCAGGTAGTGACGCCACCACATCGTCAAGCTACTGATTACATCGAAAATTGACTTCTAAAATTAATTTCGCGTGCCCGCACACGAATTAATATGAAAGAAACTTGATGATTATTCAATTTGTCGTTGACCTAGCTTCACAACGTCTGTCTGTCTGTATTTTTCCTCTCGCCAAATTTTCGAATATCACCATAGCCTACATCTGCATTATTGCTGTGTGTTGTATATTTGGTATAGAATACAATTGGTGATAAAGGTCTACTATTCTATGACGACCGACAAAAGAAAAGTTTCACATACCCTCAGCTTCCCCCAAAGCTACGTCCGTGAACAACGGCAATTTTTCCATCAATGCATGTATGACGGTAACAGAGGAAGCCGAAAAATGTGTCGTCTGCCTCATGGAACGACTACGCATGCGCAAGCATACATCAGTGAGTGACGCCACCACATCGTCAAGCTACTGATTACATCGAAAATTGACTTCTAAAATTAATTTCGCGTGCCCGCACACGAATTAATATGAAAGAAACTTGATGATTATTCAATTTGTCGTTGACCTAGCTTCACAAAGTCTGTCTGTCTGTCTGTATTTTTCCTCTCGCCAAATTTTCGAATATCACCATAGCCTACATCTGCATTATTGCTGTGTGTTGTATATTTGGTATAGAATACAATTGGTGACAAAGGTCTACTATTCTAAGACGAATGACAAAAGAAAAGTTTCACATACCCTCAGCTTCCCCCAAAGCTACGTCCGTGAACAACGGCAATTTTTCCATCAATGCATGTATGACGGTAACAGAGGAAGCCGAAAAATGTGTCGTCTGCCTCATGGAACGACTACGCATGCGCAAGCATACATCAGTGAGTGACGCCACCACATCGTCAAGCTACTGATTACATCGAAAATTGACTTCTAAAATTAATTTCGCGTGCCCGCACACGAATTAATATGAAAGAAACTTGATGATTATTCAATTTGTCGTTGACCTAGCTTCACAAAGTCTGTCTGTCTCTCTGTATTTTTCCTCTCGCCAAATTTTCGAATATCACCATAGCCTACATCTGCATTATTGCTGTGTGTTGTATATTTGGTATAGAATACAATTGGTGACAAAGGTCTACTATTCTAAGACGACCCGACAAAAGAAAAGTTTCACATACCCTCAGCTTCCCTCAAACTCAAAGCTACGTCCGTGAACAACGGCAATTTTTCCATCAATGCATGTATGACGGTAACAGAGGAAGCCGAAAAATGTGTCGTCTGCCTCATGGAACGACTACGCATGCGCAAGCATACATCAGTGAGTGACGCCACCACATCGTCAAGGTACTGATTACATCGAAAATTGACTTCTAAAATTAATTTCGCGTGCCCGCACACGAATTAATATGAAAGAAACTTGATGATTATTCAATTTGTCGTTGACCTAGCTTCACAAAGTCTGTCTGTCTCTCTGTATTTTTCCTCTCGCCAAATTTTCGAATATCACCATAGCCTACATCTGCATTATTGCTGTGTGTTGTATATTTGGTATAGAATACAATTGGTGACAAAGGTCTACTATTCTAAGACGACCCGACAAAAGAAAAGTTTCACATACCCTCAGCTTCCCTCAAACTCAAAGCTACGTCCGTGAACAACGGCAATTTTTCCATCAATGCATGCATGACGGTAACAGAGGAAGCCGAAAAATGTGTCGTCTGCCTCATGGAACGACTACGCATGCGCAAGCATACATCAGCTAGTGACGCCACCACATCGTCAAGGTACTGATTACATCGAAAATTGACTTCTAAAATTAATTTCGCGTGCCCGCACACGAATTAATATGAAAGAAACTTGATGATTATTCAATTTGTCGTTGACCTAGCTTCACAAAGTCTGTCTGTCTGTATGTATTTTTCCTCTCGCCAAATTTTCGTATCTCACCATAGCCTACATCTGCATTATTGCTGTGTGTTGTATATTTGGTATAGATGACAATTGGTGACAAAGGTCTACTATTCTAAGACGACCCGACAAAAGAAAAGTTTCACATACCCTCAGCTTCCCCCAAAGCTACGTCCGTGAACAACGGCAATTTTTCCATCAATGCATGTATGACGGTAACAGACGAAGCCGAAAAATGTGTCGTCTGCCTCATGGAACGACTACGCATGCGCAAGCATACATCAGGTAGTGACGCCACCACATCGTCAAGCTACTGATTACATCGAAAATTGACTTCTAAAATTAATTTCGCGTGCCCGCACACGAATTAATATGAAAGAAACTTGATGATTACAATTGGTGATAAAGGTCTACTATTTTATGACGACCGACAAAAGAAAAGTTTCACATACCCTCAGCTTCCCCCAAAGCTACGTCCGTGAACAACGGCAATTTTATCAATGCATACATGTATGACGGTAACAGAGAGCCGAAAATGTGTCGTCTGCCTCATGGAACAACTACGCATGCGCAAGCATACATCAGTGAGTGACGCCACCACATCGTCAAGCTACTGATTACATCGAAAATTGACTTCTAAAATTAATTTCGCGTGCCCGCACACGAATTAATATGAAAGAAACTTGATGATTATTCAATTTGTCGTTGACCTAGCTTCACAACGTCTGTCTGTCTGTCTGTATTTTTCCTCTCGCCAAATTTTCGAATATCACCATAGCCTACATCTGCATTATTGCTGTGTGTTGTATATTTGGTATAGAATACATTTGGTGATAAACGAAAAATTTGTTCGCAGATCTTCATCATTTGACTTTACCAACCAACACACCAAATTTGTGCCCACTTTCGGTTACCATGGCAACGCCATTTTTTTTAACCCACCATGACCTGACCCTGGCCCACATTTAACCTCATTCCAAATTTTAAGTCGATGGGAACTCCTA
>JAWQFJ010009255.1:10000-12747 GCA_034096865.1 Theodoxus fluviatilis | reverse complement strand
TCGAGAGGGCTGGAGTCGGGTAGTGGGAGATAGAGGGTGTGTGTGTGTGAGAGTGTGTGTGTGTGTGTGTGTGTGGGTGTGTATGTATGTGTGTGTGTGTGTGTGTGTGTCTGTGTGTGTGTGTGTGTGTGTTTGTTGTGTGCATGTGTGTGTGTATGTGTGTGTGTTTGTGTGTCTGTGTACGTGTGCATGTGTGTGTGCGCATATGTGTGTGTGTATGTGTGTGTGTATGTGTGTGTGTGTATGTGTGTGTGTATGTGTGTGTGTATGTGTGTGTGTGTATGTGTGTGTATGTGTGTGTGTGTGCATGTGTATGTGTGATATGTAAATGTGACAACGGCTGCAGGCTTACAAAACCAGTAGAACAATTTAGCTCAAGTGTCCCTGTCCTTGGGCCTGAGGGTCAACTTGGAAAAAAACCATGGTAATGATTTTTAGGAAAAGAGGCCACTTAGCTCAGGGGGAGCGATGGTTTCTGGCAGGTAGAAGGCTGGAAGTAGTGAACAACTACAAGTACTTAGGTTTTACTTTCACTACTAGACTGTCCTCAAATGTCCATTTAGCTGACTTAGCAACCAAAGGGAAACAAAGAGTTGTACAGCTACTAAAGACAATGTGGAGTTTACAAAGTCTTAGCACGTCCGTATATTTTAAAATGTTTGATTCACAGGTGCAATCACTCTTGCTATATGGTTCTGAAGTATGGGGCATGAGCAAATCTGATATTGTAGAAAAAGCCCACGGTTTTGCTTGCAAAAAAATCTTAAATCTCGACAATCGAACGCCTAACCACATGGTTTATGGCGATTTAGGAAGGTATCCCCTGTCCATTTCAGGGTGCACGAGGGCCATCAAATACTGGCTGAAAGTATGTAAAATGCCAATCAGTAGGCTACCGAAACAAGCATACCTTTCGCTATCAAAATCCTCAATTCCTAGATCTAGAAACTGGGCAGCTATCATTGAGGACTGTTTGTCGAAATTCGGATTCACCAACGTTTGGCTAAATGGTGGTGTTGGCAACGAAAATGGGTTTTTACGAGCATGGAAACAGAGGCTTAGAGATTGCCACAAACAAGAATGGCACGACAGTAATATTCTAAGCGAGAGGTACCATTGGTACTGCTCATTCAAAACCACCTTCGGATCTGAAGAGTATCTACGCGCAATTACAATTAAGAAATTCCGTGATGCCTTTGTAAGATTTAGATACGGGTTAAATGATCTGAAGTGTAACAGACATCGTTACAACCAGATAGACGAGGACATGAAGTGCCCCTTTTGTCCAGAAGTCGAAAATGAGGAACATGTACTGTTAAAATGTACTACCTATGCAGATCTTCGAAAGAAATATATCCAAAAACATATTTACACAGGGACGTATTATACATGTGCACAACTAATGAATTCATCGAGTACAATGTGCATACGAGATGTGGCCATGTATGTGTACTATGCACTCAATCTTCGGGAGAAGAAACTTTCCCCCCAAACTCGTATTTAGACAGTGCTGGTAAATGTCCATCACGTAATTGACCTGTGATCTTGTCAATTGTGGATGGCGATCCCTTAAGGTGCCTCAGGGATGAATTTGTTACTGAGTTTGTATATATACTATTTTAAAGCGGAATGTTTTAAATCAGTTTGAATTGAGCATTGCAGGCAGGATAATGTTCAGAGTTCACGTCCACGACTTGTATAAAATGAGGAATGTTCTAATATAACTCTACATGTATGTATCATATCGGGATTTTTTCAACTGTATATTGAACTTTGGATCGTCGGCCCCAATAAAAGTCAATCAATCAATCTTTCTCTCTCTCTCTCTCTCTTTCTCTCTCTCTCTCTCTCTCTCTCTCTCTCTCTCTCTCTCTCTGTGTTTCGTGCAGCGTCACAAATGCCACATCCACATGAAATCCCAGGTGAAGGACAAAACTTCCTCATTGACCTGTGACAACCGATGCGATTACATGACATTTCAAAGGACGCTTTTTACGGCAGATCGTCTGAAAACCTGCTCATATTCCCGAGAGACGCAACTCGCACACCGGAGTTTCTTGCAATCACTGTGAAGAGTTGCTTGCGATCACTGTGAAGAGTTGCTTGCAATCACTGTGAAGAGTTGCTTGCAATCACTGCGAAGAGTTGCTTGCAATCACTGTGAAATTACCGGCGAGGCGAAACGGCTCGCGCCTAAATGTCAGCCAGGCAGCAAACCCATTATAAAAGCGTCATGACCGACTCCAAGCGTGAAAGGTGAAAGGTGAAAGGTCCAGGCTCTTCCAAGACTGGTATTGACCAATGCCGTGCAGCGTCCGCAACGAGGGGAACCACGAGGTCAGCAAAAGTGCGAGAGGAAATTGTTTTCCCCTGCATCTGTTTCCTGCAAATACCCTTTTTTGACAAGTAATTCTTTCGTGGGTATTTAAGAGAGAGAGATAAGGGGGGAGAGAGAGAGAGAGAGAGAGAAAGAGAGAGAAAAAGAGAGAGATATAGAGTGGGAGAGAGAGTGAAAGGGAGAGAGAAACAGAGAGAGAGAGAAGAGAAAGAGAGAAAAGAGAAAGAGGAAAAAGAGAGAGAGAAGAGAAAGAGAGAGAAAGAAAGATAGAGTGATGGAGAGAGAGAGAAAGGCAGAGAGACAGAGAGAAGGAGAAAGACAGAGAGATGGAGAAAGACAGGAAAGAGAGAGAAGCAAAAGAGTGACAGAGAGAGAGAAAGAGAGAGAGAGAGTGACTGAGAGAGAGAGT